>BQNB010045621.1:0-44169 GCA_026074375.1 Tanacetum coccineum
CGTTCTAATTCTATTAGATAGTTAGACAGTGGACTACTAGTATATAAGGAGCCGTTAAGCAGTAAGTGGGTAAAATCTCTATGAGCTAGGGTTTAACAAGATCACCATTGCTTTAATCCCTAAGATAGATTATAATCAACAAATAAGGATGCTTTATGTGGATGCTTTAATTGTGACAGAATTAATGTGTCTAGGTCTTAGGATGATGTAACGCCTAAGTCTTAAGAATGATATACCGCCTCGAGAGAAGAAATCATTGCACTTAATAAACAAACCAACTTTCTAATTGGATTAATAATGGTTAATACAGTTTTCTTATATTTGGCTCGACCGCTCTTTTATCTTTTGTTAATTTGCTTGTGTGGGTTAAAGTGCCTTGAATTGATGGTAGTCACCAACCAAACTGTGCCAGACTCTCAGGCTGAAAACCCCATTTTCCCGTTAGAATTAGGATTAGGACTGACATAGGTTTAGAATAAGAATAGAATTAACATAGATTAGGTAACCAAGATATTAATTAAATTGATAGATTTAACCTCGTTTCAAGTGTTCGACACCCTACTTACCTCAAAACTACTACCGATCGGGTACACTACACGTTAAAGTGTTATTTTTAGTTTAGTCGGCAAAATATAAATTTAAAACTTGAATCATAAAAATATACACCACATACCGACACATCAAGTTTTTAGCGCTGTTGTCGGGGAGTGAATATTAATCTTGATTTTTATTTGATATTTTGGTTTTTAACATTAGATTAGATCTAACCCTTAGGAGTAGTGTTAATTAGATTAGTGTTGTCATCCTCTAACCCAACTCTGCCACATCAGTCGCTGGTATCTCTTCTGTAATCTCATCTGGATCAACCCAGACATTAGTAATCCCGTAACCTATCTCCCTATTTGGGTCACATATAATCTCGGCATTCAGAGTGCCAACAAAACCATAATATGCTCTAAAGCCTCTAGTAGGCCAAGTAGTATGAGCAAATGAACACTCCCCGACCTCATATCTGGGACCGGGAGCAATGCATAACCTCTTCCGAGGTGGTAACGTAACCTCGAGAACATCCGCTCTACAGTCAGTAGAGGATAGAATCAAAGGTGGTGATGAGGTAGGTAATGGTATAGGTAAAAGTGGTGGTGTCCCTAATAGTGATGTCCCTGATGGTAGTGTCTCTGATCGAGGTGCTAAGATGTAGGTGGATGGTGCAGTAGCTCTCATCATGACCATAGAGGCTCTGGTACGTGGAAGTACAATAGGTGGTGGTAGTGGTAGTGGATGGAGTATGATGGTTACTCGCAGCTCTTAACTGGATCATAGCACTCTAATACCCAAAGTGCTCTAAGCATTAGTAGGGCTAGTAGGTAGTGGTAATTGTAATGTAAATGGTGGTGAGGGTATCTAAGGTAGTGGTGATAATAGTGAAGTGAGTGGTGATGATGGCGGAGTAGATATGGCAAGTAAGTTTGTCAACCTCTGCCTCAGATGGGAATGGAATATTGTCATGACTCAGGGCATCGACATCAGCAGTGGTACGATATGCAGGTGGTGGGACGGAGTCAGCGGGAGCTAGGTGCTCCTCCTACTCCTCATCCTCACCCTCGTCCTCCTCCTCGTCATTAACATCGTCTCCGGAGGACACCCCCTCCTCCTAATCATCATCTCTGTCAGCGACATAGTGCAGTTGGATCCTCCTCAGGATCTTCACCATCCCCTCCTTCGGAATTCCCTCCTCAGGATCGTAGACTCAGTAATATAACCTGGTGAATCAGCAGTGGGTGAGACAGCAGCAGGTAGTGGCTATTCCTCAGCTGGAAACACATCATCCTCAGGTGGCATAAACTCTGGGTATACAGGCTCCAGAACAAAATCTGGTGAAGGTGGGTCCTGCATAGCGGCCTTTACGTATGCATAAGGGTCCTCTGGCATCATGGGCAGTCCATCATATCCTAACACAATGACTCCCGGAGATCCTACATCTAATGATCCAGCATCACTAGATATGGATGTGTAAGTAACAGTGGAATGCTCCGAATCCGACATGACAAAATCTGAAAATCAAAAGTAGCTTATATAAGTATTAATATAAGACTCTTATCATAATATACGTAATATATATTTTTAAACACGATCACTCATGAACTGCATCTAGCTAACAACTATGCACGAGACTAGTGAGTGTATTCCCTGTGAAAACCCCTTTGTATGAATGCAATGTTTGAAAACAATTATAGTCCAAGTAAAAACATTTGACCTGGTTCTTTATAACCTTGGCTCTGGATACCAATCTGTAACACCCCCAAATTGGGTCGCAGCGGAATATGAGTCTGAGAGTGTTACTTCATAGATCAATAGCAAAAGATAATATTAAGAACACCTTAAAACGAGTCGTAAAACTGATTCATTGATTTAAACGCATTTGTGTTGGTACAAAAGCTCATAAGCTTCACTTGTTTCATTGTTCATAAGATATAGATTCTACACATAACAACATTTCCCAAAATGTAATGCGACCGAAATCTTAATAGTACATGACTTCCAAATATAACCATCCCCACCCCAATGTATCCCTCTCTGTACCTCATTGACCTCCTGAGAACACATGTTTTAAAACGTCAACCAATAATGTTGTGAATTCATAGGTATGTAAAATGTATAATTCAGAACCACAAGATTTCCCATGAGTATGATAATGCAACAGATGCAAACATCACAAAAATATAATTACGTTTCCCTAAGCTCATGACACTGAAGCTCGACATGTATAAATTGCAATATAAATTGCCAACATTGCCCCTGATGATGTTTAAACCCACAACGTCCTAAATCCGACATGGTATACGTCCATTGTTCGGCAAACCGCACAGTGAGCGCTACTCACCCGAACGAGGATGTCAATCCCAAATAGATCTATTTATAACATCAGCGCTTACACAGTAATTGACAGTTTATGATTGTGGGCTCAGAGGGTTATCGCTACTTAGGCAAACACGTAATCATAATGTAAAATGTCCACTTGTGTCCAATTGTAAAACAATGCATGTCTCTCACTCCAAAACTTGTAAATCATTGTAAATGTAAAACGTGAGGCTATGAACTCACCTCGAGTGAATGAATCAACAATGTAAGTCACAGAATGAAAATGCGTCACGTAAGTGTCCGAATGAAACCTAATTAGTTATAAGTCATATGAGTACTAAGTACTTTGAATAACTAATACCGTATATAATTTTATATAGCTACATCACCATCTAATTGTATTTGTGGGATAATATTTGAATCACATTTGATAAATAATAACCATGTATTTGTACCGATATAATCGTATAAATAGTTCAATCGTCTTTGTAAAATAATATTTATAAATTTTAAAACATGTATAAATATTATTTAAGTGATTCTAAATTGTTTCGCAATTTTTTTATTAAAAACGAACCAACACTATTCACGTCAGGAAATAGTGCACAAGTATAAAATAGTGCGTATCTTTCTCGTTTTAAGTCTGTTTTGTACGTTCGTTGTGTCCACGCTTTTGTATTAAGAAGAGTTATCAAAATACTAAATTTATAACTTTTTATTCCTCTGATGAACAGTACCTTTACTATTCATGTATAATATATAAAACTGTTTTTATGAAATTAATTGTCGTAACCTCGTAAAAGTCATATCTTATTCATTTTAACTCCGATTTTAGTGATTCTTTCGAGCACGGCTTCGTAATTAAAAGTTCTATCTAACTAAAATATTTTCCAAAAAGTCTCTTAAATGAATAGTAACTTGTTTTTATAAAATTATTTTTATAAAAGTATTTATTATCGTAAACTTGAAAATGGCGTATCTTCTTCGTTATAGCTCGGATTTTTGAGTTCTCTATATGCCTACGATCGTCGTGACATGTAGTATTTTAATAAAATATAAAATAAATATGTTATTTTCAAACTAAAAACAGAAGGTTTTGATCATTTAGTTAAAATGTTTATAAAAATTGTTTTTATAAGTTTTTAGTTTAGTAAATTTGTTACAAGTCCTCTACAACACTTTATACTACAAGTCCCATATATTTTAAGTCCTCTAGTCCATTATTTGTCTAAAAATAACAAGTCCTCACATTTATTTATTTATAAACTTCAATAAATAAACTTTTAAACCATTAATTTATATATACTTTAATAAATTAATCCACACTTGTATAATGTATATACTTCCATTCCAACATGTTTTTATCATCAATATAACATAAGAACAAGTATTTCAAACCATGATCAAGTGTAATAATCCATTTTACATCTTAATATATTTCCTAGATGGTGATTTACTATATAAACATTATATACACATAAAATCACAAAGATAAAGAGTGTAGGATTTTTAGATGACCTTAAGATAAAGTAGGATGAAGAGTAACAAGTTCTAAACCCTAGTTTAGAATCAAAACCCAAGCTTCCATTACTAGAAAACCCTAATTTCCAAAGAAACCCTAATCTTGCACTTTTCTTAATTACTGTCACACCCCGCCAAGGCGGAAACGCGAGGCGTAACGAGAATGGATATCATCACAACACAATGGTGTCACAATAGAGAAAACTACATGAACTAAACAGAACATAAGGGACACAAACTGTCATGAAGATACCCAAACAAACATAAAAGATATTCGGCGTCTTGTATTAAAGTACAAAGGGTTTACTCCAATAATAAGACATACAATACAACCAAACAAGACTAAGCAGCCAAACCAACAAACATTCAATATGAAATCAAACGAGAATAACTAGGAGATTTAAACTCCGCATACAACCTATGGTCTCTCTAGCCACTTATCTCATTCCTATGCTTACCTGAAAATGATGCTTAAAAACGTCAACACAAAGGTTGGTGAGAGACATAGGTTTAAGACACGAAAATTAAATCTTATACACAATTACTGTGATTAATGCAAACATGGCAAGATAATTACTGCACTATCATACAAGCTAGCATGCAAATGTAACCAAAACAAGCATGGGAACGGAACGTGTCCCTTGATCCAAAAAGTATCTACAATTTGGTAGGAACGTTACCCTCGATCCATTAAAATCGTCACTTCACATGGGTAGGAATGTTACCCCTGATCCCAATATCATAACAAATGGGTAGGAACGTTATCCCCGATCCCAATACACATAAGCATTTAGCACGTAACATACAATAGCCAAGTAAAGTCTATACACTTTAAAAAAAGACACATAATCACAGTAATTAGAACATTTCAAATCCATTTGCATCATTTCCATCCCAATTTAAAAGCAATGTAAAAGAGGGACTATGAAACTCACCTGATGCTCAAGCAGCTTTCAAATATCTTACACAAAGCTACATAAAAGAATATAAACGTGTTACACACAACCAAGCTAAAAGCTCAAGTCCATGAAACACTCATACGATGGATGTCTAAGGGTTTGATTAACCATCATGGGTCGCCTTGACACCATGCCCAACCTTAACCATCTTGTTAACACATTATACTAGTTAACAATAATTTATCCAAAAATGCAGAATTTTAGCGTGTCTTAACCAACTTAAAACCCAATACGATGCGTGGATCTTTATCCAATTATACCACAAACATCCTAAGATTAATTTAAAAGTTTTACAACTCCCTTGTGATTCCCAAGTATCCATTACATGTGCAACTATCCAAAATAAAATCAGACTTCAAAACTGTCCCAATTCAGATCTGATTTCACACTAAAATGTATGGCCCTCATTACCATACTTAGGAAACTAATTAGAGGCTAATTTTCTCAAAGAAGTTAATAGACATATAGAACTTAACTTTTGTGTTTTGGATAACCTTTATTAGAATTTTAAATAGGGGTTTTACCTCTCTAATTCTGACCTAAATCTGACCCGTATTTACTATTTTGACAACTTTTCTTGCAATGACCATTTAACTAACTTTCAGAACTCAAAATCGATCGAGGCTGGACTTTTTGAAAAGTACATTCAATGAGCTACTGTTTAGAGCCCAGAAACACTCAAAAACCTAATACCATCATGGAGATATTCACTCGTGAACACAGTCCTAAATTCTGCTCACCCTAAATCAAGATCTGACGCAAACCCTAACATGAAACATGCATGATCATAACCCTAGACTAACCCTAATCATTATTATATCATTAATGTTCCTTTATTTTCTGTATTTTCTTAATCCATCACATTAACTGTTACATGAATATATAGATTAGATAGGATTAACATGCTTACCTTGAATGCTAGAACCTAAACAACGATTCTTGAGGTTTTCCTTGGATCAACAATGGAGATCGATATTTCTTTGGCTATGGGGGCTGTTATTTTCCGACCAATAATGGAAAGGAAGGAATGTATCTTTGTGAAATGGTATTCTTCTAATATATCAAAATGGTATCCTAATCCCCCTATAATTCCACTTTTACAAATTTAGCACTCCTAAATCCTTTTAAACTCTATATGCCAATCCCCCCCTATTTATTATTTTATATATATATTTTTTATTAATTTATTAATTACCTTATTACTTACATTACCTTAAGTTTTTATAAAAATCTAAGCTAATTTGAGTAAACCTTTTAACATAAACGCCACCTACTAGACTTTCTAAAAATAACTTTTCATTTCACCTTTCACTTACTATTTAAATTTTTACTGCAAACTTCCATAATTTCAACTCGCATGCTTCTTTTCCAATAAACTTACATTTCTTTATAACCGCTTAACTCTAAAAACCAAATTGACGCAGCATTGCAATGCACACGTCTTTCATTTCCATTATCACCACACGTGAACAAATGGAATACTTAACACCAAACTCATATGCACACAAAATAAGATAATCATTTACCTCTAAAATGACATCATGCACATAAGTAACCCACTTCAACATACATATAGAACACATAGCACGCAAGAAACATACAAAATGGACACTTAGCCATTTCTAAAGGTATAAACTAACCTGCTCAAATCACGGTTGTCACAGTATCCCCTCCTTATGGAAATCTCGTCCCGAGATTTAACTAGTTGGTTCAACAGCACGATCAACAAATAAATGAGGATACTTAGACTTCATATAGTCTTCGCGTTCCCAAGTGAACTCGGGACCACGCTTTGAATTCCAACGAACTTTCACAAGTGGTATTCTACTACGTTTCAAACTCTTAATCTCACGATCCATAATTTCTACAGGTTCCTCAACAAAACGTAAAGTCTTGTCGATTTTGATTTCATTCAACGGCACATGCAAATTAGCATTCCCCAAACACTTCTTCAAATTTGACACATGAAAGGTGTCATGTACGCTATTTAACTCCTCAGGTAACCTCAACCTATACGCTACAAGGCCAATCCTTTCAAGGATCTCAAACGGTCCTACATATCTTGGTGCTAACTTACCCTTATTTCCAAGACGCACTACGCCCTTCCAAGGCGACACCTCTAACAATACACGATCTCCCACCTCAAACTCTAACGGCTTACGCCTAAAATCAACATAGCTCTTTTGACGATCTCTCGCCGATTTGAGATTTTCCTTAATCAATACCACCTTATCTGTCGTCTCTAGTACTAACTCAGGTCCAATCAAGCTACTTTCTCTAATCACTGCCCATAGAACAGGCGACCTACATTTCCTACCATACAAAGCTTCAAACGGAGCACACCAAATGCTTAATTAATAACTACCACCAAAAATCAATAACACATGCCCTCGTTATATCCTCCAAAGTCTGATTCATACGTTCCCTTTGTCCATCCGCTTGAGGATGCTAAGCAGTAATCATATCCAATCGCGTCTCTAACACTTTTTGCAGCGTCTGCCAACACCGCGAGGTAAATCATCCATCTTAATCTGAGTTGATCGTCACCAGAATTACATTCCTTGCTATTATCTCATCAATATAAATCTTTGTCAACTTCACATCTTGCAATCTTCTTGTATAGCTAGTAAATGAGATAACTTGGTCAGTCTATCGACCATCACCCAATTCACATCATACTCACTACTTTGACCTTGGAAATTTAGTGATAAAATCCATGGTGATTCTATCTTATTTTCACTCAAGTATCTCAGGATGTTGTAGCAAGCCAAAAGTCTTTGACATTGCATCCTTCACCCCTTAAACAAATCCGATAATTGCTAACATAGGTAGCAATATCCTTTTCTACACGTGGCTACCAATACATGTCTCCAAGGTTCTAGTACGTGTTATCCGCTCCCGGATGTACCAAGTACCTTGATGCATGGGCTTCAACCATTACACTTCCTACCAATAGAACCAAAATTCGATCCATAAAGTACAAACTCTCGTCTCCTTTTCTTTCCATCTGTTGCTCTAAACCATGTAGCCTTTCTGCGAGTACGTTCTCTTGCTTGAACGCCTCACTTTGGGCTGCCAGTATCATTCCTCTTACTCGTCTTGATTTCACTCTCTCCTTTCTACTCAACGCATCACCTACTACATTCGCTTTATTAGGGTATCACACAAATCATTCTTCAAAGTCTGAAAAGCCTCTTCTTGTTCTACGCTCCACTCATACTTTTGATTCCTTTCAGTTAGGGAAGTAAAGGGGTTCAACAATCTAAATTTTTTTTACGATGAACGTCGGTAGTAACCCGCCAATCCTAAGAATAATCATCTAATTCCTCACTGCCTCACTCTTACTCGGGTCAACGTGATTACGTTATGGTTACCCACGTGACCAAGAAAATGCACTTCTTCTAACCAAAACTCACACTTTGAAAACTTAGCATACAGCTTCTCCTTCCTCGGTGACTCCAACACTAACTTCAAATGAACTTCATGTTCCTCCTTCAACTTTGAGTAGGCCATAATGTCATCAATGAATACGATGACAAACCTACCTAAGTATGGTTTGCAACCCGGTTCATTAAGTCCATGAAAACCGCTGGTCATTAGTTAACCCAAAAGGCATAACCGTAGACTCAAAATGTCCGTATCTCGTTCGAAATGCGGTATTTGGAATGGCATCCTCATGCCCTCGTAGCTGATGATAACCTGACTAAAAATCTATCTTTAAGAAAGGACACACTCTTCGTAACTGATCAAACAAGTCCTCAATCCTAGGGAGTGGATAACTGTTTTTAATAGTTAGTGTGTTCAACTCCCTAAAATCAATACACATGCGAAAAGAACCATCCTTCTTCTTAACAAATAACACCCGTGCTCCCCACGGTGAATGACTAGGTCGTATGAAACCCTTGTCTTGCAACTCTCGAAGTTGTTCAGACAATTCTTGCATTTCCGAGGGTGCTAGACGATATGGAGACTTCGCGACTGGCGTCGCTCCATGAACCAAATCTATGCGGAACTCAACTTGTCGTCGTCGTGGTCATCGACAAATCTTCCAAAAACACATCAATAAAATCTCGTACAACGGAAATATAACTCAATTTTGGTTCATCTACCTTTGTGTTCATTAAGGTTTTCACGACTTCTTGAGTACGTTCACCATGAACCTGAAGTATCTCATCACCTTCCAACGGTATCCTAACCACCTTCTCATGACATACTATCACAAACTTCCTCTTAGACAACCATTCCATTCCCACAATCACATCAAAGCTTCCACGACTTACGGTATCAACGAACTTCAAGGGTTACGAATAATTAAATAGGATAACAAACGAATATCGAACCAAAGGCTAGAATGCATATAGGAGATTCCACATATGCAATTAGACGTAGATCAAATGACATAAGAATACTTTGAAAGAAAGGATACGTATATGCACCGAGTGAAAGCGCAAACGAAAGAAAATCAACAGGCGTACCACGACAAAAGAACACATAAAAAAATCAATACGAAAGACAGAAATTCTTATACCAATTATCAACTTTACTCGAAAGACCAAATTAAATATTGTTTTTATAAAAATAAATTTAAATTAAGAAAGTTACTTTAAGTATAAAAATCATTTTAAAGAATAAATAAAATTGTTTTAAATGTAATCTTTATAAAATTCATTCTGGTTGTCATAAAAAAATCTAGAGACTGTTATCTAATGGTGTATCGTACCTTACCACTATGAATCACTTTAAACCTGCTTTTTATAATAAAATAAAAATCTATTTACAAAGATCATTTTATACACAATTTTCTACAAACACCAACACAATACTTCCAAAGGGTTTTTATAATTAGACATCAATTATAAAATATATCAATTATAAAATATGTTACTCAACAAAGGACACCATAATACCAAAAGGGATCGTAAAACACCGTACAGACTCTAACACAATTCTATTGTTTGAAGACGAAAGAAAATACCAGGAACCATATACTCAAAATAGAATCAAACGAACTCGTACAAGAAAACTCATGCAAGACATTACGTACCCAAAAGAAAACGTACGGTCTTATCCAAAATAACGATCGACAACGCAAACCTAAAAGCATCGATACTAACACGTTGCCAACGGGTTACGAAAAACAAAGGATATACAATCAAGGGCGTAATGATACACACTAATATGTTAGGAACAATTGGTGCTTAAAAGAAACTTTTGATACTCATACGAGAAATCAATGCAATGAAAGAACTAATGAAACGCGCCTATATCCGAAAGAGCAGATCCGAACAACCAATATACATCAAGACGTAGAATGGAGAAAATCAGGTATCCTTACTAACAAAGTACGATGAAGGGACGCTAAGCTTAGACTTAGGAAATCCGAACAAACAACCGAGCAAACGAGCAACCTCTATAATAGCACTCTAGTATCCGAAATACTATAAAAAGGGCAAACTTACTATCTATACAACTTAACTCAACATATCCTCCAATTAGGGTAAGAGAAAATTTCTCTACCCATACCACCATCTTTATCATGAATACACATATCAAAAAGGAAAACATATTACACTACCACCTTACAACCAAACACAAATAAATGCAATCATGGTCACAAGTCTAGGTGTGTGATGTCCTCGGCTTTATAATTATGGTGCCACCGCAGCGATTATAAGTGTACTCTTTCACATGTGTACTTTACTTCAAGATTACCCATTTCATATCAAATTCCACATATGAGCACATATACCACATTGCACATCTTAAACCACTCCAACTTAACACATAAAGGATGCTCCATCAATTAACTACTTACTTATATCAAAATAAAATTGAAACGACATAAAGGAACGAAAATCTCACAACAACTCCCAAAATACGAAATATCTGAAAGAAATAATCAATAACAACATGACGAGGTAAAGGACGGGATAAACTTATGCTGGGCCTCGCTTGGGTTTGACTTTGCCTCTGCAAGAATCACCCGACTCTGCGGGTCCAGCCCTACTACGCGCATCCGACAAACGATCAACTATCCTATCTCCTTCGGTTCCACAAGAGGCTCCTCTTATGGATCCTTATAACGCTTAAGTCCAGTTGAGAAAATGGTTCCCCAACGAGACTTCTTACGGGTGGGGGAAAAACATAGCTAAAATACTAAGAAAGTAATACATATCATACCAGATAAGGGTAGGCAAAATAACTCAATGACAACTTAGCAAAATACGAGATATATAAGCTATGCAAAAATAGAGGGGAAGCATAGCAGTTATAGCATCAAACACTTAAGCCCTAAATGCATCTACATGAAGGACCCCTAGGTTATAGTCTAGGCTCAACCACCTACTTCTCTATAACCAAAGGCTCTGATACCAATCTGTCACACCCCGCCTAGGCGGAAACACGAGGCGTAACATCATGGATATCATCACAACACAATGGTGTCTACTATAGAGAAATCTAAATGAAGGAAATAATCAAATGGACACTATGTGTCATGACAATACCCAACACAAGATAAAGGAGTCTTGCATTACTAAAGTAATGTCGTACACGAAACAACATAATCCAAATACTAACAATCTCCAACAAACAAGTATCAAGCAAAACAAATGTCATAAATGAAAAGACTAGAAAAGACAACTCCACAAGCAATGCCTAGGGTCTCTCTAGCCACTCTTCCTAACATCCTTCTTATCATCACGATACTCACCTGAAAATGATGCTTAAAAACGTCAACATAAAGTTGGTGAGAGTCATAGGTTTAAGACACGATAATCAAATCCAATTATAAATTATTGTGATAATAAAGAAAACATTGCAGGACAATAAATGAACTATCATACAGGCTAACATGCAAATCCAATCAATCACACAAATACCCAGCAAATGACCACGAGACGTCTTATATCGCACCAAGGTCCCTGTGGTTACCCCCTTAGCATAGGCCATGGATACTCTTAAAGTAACCTTCCTGCCCGCTAGACCACAATACCATCCACTAAATAGGCCATGGATACCCGCAGGTGATCCCCCCTGACTTAGTTCGCAATTCACAATATCACATCACAAAACATGTAGCACACAACATACAATAGTCACGTATAGTCCATGCATCTTTGACAACACATTATCACAGTAATCAAAACATTTCCAAACACTTTGCATCATTTCCACCCCAATAAATCATAAGAAAAGAGGGGCTATGAAACTCACCTGAATGCTCAAACGCAGCTTCCAAATTTTAACGCGCAACTATACAAATAAATAAACACGGTTACACGCGACCAAGCTAAAAGCTCAAGTCCATGTAACACACATATGATGGATGTCTAAGGGTTTAGTTAACCATCATGGGTCACCCCGACACCATGCCCAACCTTAACCATCTCATTAACACTTTACACTAGTTACTTATAATTAAATCAAAATTGCAGAATTTTAGTGTCTCTTTACATGCCCAAAACCCTTACTTAATGACCTTTATAATTTATACCAAAAATCACCCATGTTCATTTATGAGTATATTAACTACCTTGTGATTCCAAAGTATTACTTACATGTGTAGCTACCTCAAATAAAATCAAACTTCAAAACTGTCCTAATTCGGATTTGATTGCACACCAAAATATATCACTCTAACTACCATACTTAGACATGCAATCAGAAGCTCTTCTTTTAGGGTTTCTTTATATACTTATGGAACTTAACTACTGTAGAAGGGATAAGCTTAATTCCACTTTTAAGTATTGGTTTTACCCTCCCAAACATGACCTAATTCTGACCCGTATTTACTGTTTTGACTACTTTTAGTGTAAAAATCATTAGACAACCTTCCCGACCTTGAAACCTTTCGAGGCCAGATTTTCTGGAAACTGGACTCTTTGGGCTACTATTTAGGCACAAGAAACATAAGAACATACGTTTTTATCATCAAGATATCAGTCGTTGAACACGACCCAAAATTCTGCTCTAACCTAAATCATGATTTATTGTGATCTAACCCTAACCAATTACACCAGCATGCTTATAATTCATTACTAATCACCCCTAATTAATCTAACATCATTAATTTACAGATCTTATATAACCCTAATCCATCATATATTAATTGTTACATGAAAACATTAATTAACTAAGATTAAACATACTTACCTTTGTTCCTTAACACCTAAATCACCAACACTTGAATGATCTTGGATCTTAGCTCAAAGTCGATCCTCCTAGGGTTTGGGGATGAAGAAAACGTACGGCACAAGAGGGGAGGGGAATAATAATGACTAGGTTTTATTTATTTTTACATAATATACAAAACCCAATCACATTAGAAGTTGTATTAACCTAAAACTCTTTTTTTGTTTTCCTTCTTTGTGTCGTCCAACCCAAACCGACCCCCCCCTTTATTTTTATATTTTTTTATTATTTTATTAATTAGCTAAATTACCATATTACCTTAAGTTTTTACCAAAACCTAAGCTAATTTGATTAAACCTTTTTACATAAACGCAATAAACTAGACTTTCTAAAAATAACCTTTCATTTCCAAATTCACTTTCTATATATGGAAAGTTTACTACTAACTTCCATATTTCAACCACATTATTCCTTTCCAATAACTTACACTTTTTATAAACGCTTAACTCTTAAAAATCAAGAATTGACGTAGCAATGCATGCTACACGTCTTTCATTTCCATTATCACCACACGTGAACAAATGTAATACTTAACACCAAACTCATATGCACACAAAATAAGATAATCATTTACCTCTAAAATGACATCATGCACATAAGTAACCCACTTCAACATACATATAGAGCACATAGCACGCAAGAAACATACAAAATGGACACTTAGCCATTTCTAAAGGTATAAACTAACCTGCTCAAATCACGGTTGTCACACGTCACGCCAACTTAAGATTCATGAGAAGAATTACACTACACATGACTTAGAGCTTAGAGCTGTAGTGTTTGCTCTCAAAATGTAGAGGCATTATTTGTACGACACGAAATGCGTTGTGTTTACTGATCATAAGAGTTTGCAACATATTCTAGACCAGAAAGAGTTAAACATGAGACAACGTAGATGGTTAGAGCTGTTGAGCGACTACGACTTCGAGATTCGTTATCATCCGGGAAAAGCAAACTTGGTGGCGGATGCCTTGAGCCGAAAGGAATGGATTAAGCCACTACGAGTTCGAGCTTTAGTTTTGACGATTGGTCTGAACCTCCCTGTGCAGATCTTAGAAGCTCAGGTTGAGGAAAGAAAGGAGGAGAATTATGGAACAGAAGATCTGTGTGGTATGATTAAGAAGCTAGAGCAACGTACTGATGGAACGTTATGCTTGAATGGGAGAAGTTGGATACCTTGTCGAGGTAACTTAAGAGAGTTGATTATGCACGAGTCACATAAGTCAAAGTATTCGGTACATCCTGGATCGAACAAGATGTACCAAGATTTAAAAAGCTGTATTGGTGGCCGAATATGAAGGCTGAGATTGCCACCTACGTCAGTAAATGTTTGACTCGTGCCAAAGTCAAGGCCGAATACCAAAAACCATCTGGTTTTTTGGTTCAACCTGTGATCCCAGTATGGAAGTGGGAGAACATTACTATGGATTTTGTTACTAAGTTGCCAAAGACATCGTCTGGTCAAGATACAATTTGGGTAATTATAGACCGACTCACAAAGTCTGCTCATTTCTTACCAATGAAGGAAGCTGACTCAATGGAAAAGTTGACGATACAATACTTAAAGGAAGTAGTCTCGAGGCATGGAGTGCCAGTTTTGATTATTTTTGATCGAGACAGTAGGTTTACATCTCATTTCTAGAAATCACTGAACGAAGCCCTAGGTACTCAATTGGATATGAGTACGGCTTACCATCCATAGACTAATGGTCAGAGTGAGAGAACCATCCAAACCTTGTAGGATATGCTACGTGCTTGTGTGATTGATTTTGGGAAAGGTTGGGATAGACACCTACCTTTGGTGGAGTTTTCCTACAACAACAGTTATCACACGAGTATGAAAGCTGCACTGTTTGAATCTCTCTACGGCCGAAAGTGTAGATCGCCTATTTGTTGGGCTGAGGTTGGAGACGCTCAGCTCACTGGTCAGGAAATTGTTCATGAAACAACTGAGAAGATCATTCAGATCAAGAAGCGTATTCAAGATGCACGAGATAGACAGAAGAGCTACGGCGACAGGAGATGTAAGCCATTAGAGTTTGAGGTTGGAGATAAGGTCATGTTGAAAGTGTCACCATAGAAAGGGGTGATACGTTTCGACAAACGGGGGAAGTTGAACCCTTGCTATATTGGACCTTTCAAGATTCTTGATAGGGTAGGAACGCTTGTGTATCGACTTGAACTCCCAGAGAAACTAATCCGAAATCATAGCACTTTTCATGTTTCAAATATGAAGAAGTGTTTTGTAGATGAACCACTAGCTATTCCGTTGGATGAGATCCAGATTGATGACAAGCTCCATTTCATTGAAGAAATAGTTGAAATTATGGACCGAGAAGTTAAATGGCTAAAGCAAAGACGCATTCCAATCATGAAGATCCATTGGAATTCGAGACGAGGGCCCAAGTTTACTTGGGAGCGCGAAGACCAAATGAAGAAAAAGTACCCTCACCTTTTCGTTAACTCCTCGTCCACGTCTTAAGCTTTGAGGACAAAGCTTCTTTAACGGGGGAAGAATGTCAAACCCCGAGAATTTCTGGTCAATATTTTAAACTTTTTTGATCATTATTTTTTTTATACGTTACGTTTAAATCCGGCAGTTTACCGAGAAGTTAACCCGCGTAAATCTGAAAAACGTCATCGGACGCGTTCCGACTTCAGATTTTGATAAGTTTAGATATTATATGAGTTATTTTATCTTTTCTAAGTGTTTTGTAGTTTAAAATCACTTCCGGTATTTATTTTTACGCTTTAACGTTTAAATTATGTTTTTCGCGTTTTTGACCTAACGGAACCCCGAAAACTCAAAATCTTTTCGTGTAAACTTTAGTTATCATCCATCTCATATTCTTAAGTGAAAATTTTCGTTCATATCCCTCCCCCTCTATATATTATACACCCAAACCCAAGCCAAATGCACCATAAGTCTTGAAATTAAATAAATGACATCTTTTCTTGAACTTACCATGCATGTGTGTGAAGGTGACACATGAGAGTGTCCATTTCATGCACAAGTATCACCATTTGACTAGAACATGTGACCATTTGATCACATGACTTCACATTTTGACCAAAATTCAAATTTAAGACCTAATTCATGAACCTTGATCAAAAATTTTAAACCACATGATCCTTGTGGCTTACCTATTACCGAACCACACACATACATAATTTTGGTGTGTGTTGGTCACTTATACTCCACTTGATAAGTCAAAACCCTAGCTCTTGGCCTATAAATACCATCACATATCATAACTTAGGGTTTCATAATCATTTTCAAGCCTCCAAAAATATCTTTCTCTCCCTCTTGTCTTCTTTAAACCTACTGCCAACCAACACCCTTATAGGGTTCCATTTTCTTTGATTTCTTGCATAATCCAAGCATACTAAGTTCATTTCTAAGAACATCTAAGGTGTTTGCAAGTATTGGTTATTTGATTTAAGGGTTTTCTTTCTTCATGATTTACAAATAGGGTTTGTTATTATTGGGTTTTTTTCAAGATCTAATGTGTTTGGGTATATTCCCCCCTTGTGTTTTTGCGTTTCTTGTTCTTTCATTTCTGTAAGTATCTTAGATCTTTCTTTGTGGTTTGCTTATGTTCTTCACTAGTATAAAAAGTGGATTTGGCTATACCAAAAAAGTGTGACGATGTACATATAGTCACACATGCATTTTCAAATGTGTATGACAAAAGGTCGCTCGACCGTAGGGTGTTTATGGTCATATTTTTGAGTTGGTATCCATATCTATTAAAAAACAATGACCAAAAGTGTTAATGTTAGGTTTAAGAAAAGTGTCGATTATGTGGTTTTATTATTAGACTTTATTTTGTTTGGTTTAATATAGCTTGTAATAAGGTTTATTATGCTTTAAGTAAAAAATAGCATAATAACCAAAGTCTAGGGACTAGTATTGTCAAGATAGAAAAATAAGGAAGGGAAGCCTCCCTTCCATTGCCTATAAATAGCCCTCTAATCTTCATTAGAGGGTGATGCTCTTGTAACCAACTTTCATTTCCCTCCTAAATAATATTTGAATTTTCCCTTAATTTGCTCTCATTCTCTCTAAGCTTGCATGTTGATATGATTGATTCAAGATTCAAGTGACCTATCAGTTAATAAGTGTGACCGTAAACACTGTACAAGCATACAAAGAATGTTTTTTTTATATATTTAGTCACATACAATTAAGCATAAAGTGGCTAAAAGTGTTAATAAGTGTGACCATATAATGTTTAAAGTGAAGAAATGTGTATTTTGTGTCACTATTGATCATCCAATGGCCACATGAATTTTATGTTTGTGTGGCCTTTTGTAATATTTATTCACACAAAGCATGTTTGTTTTGGGTATTTAGTCACATACAATTAAGCATAAAGTGGCCAAAAGTGTTAATAAGTGTGACCATATGTTGTTTAAAGTGAAGAAATAAGTATTTTGTGTGACTATTGATCATCTAATGGCCACATGAATTTTATGTTTGTGTGGCCTTTTGTAATATTTAATCACACAAAGCATGTTTGTTTTGGGTATTTAGTCACATAAAATTAAGCATAAAGTGGCCAAAAGTGTGACCATATGCTGTTTAAAGTAAAGAAATATGTATTTTGTGTGACTATTGTTCATCCAATGGCCACATGAATTTTATGTTTGTGTGGCCTTTTGTAAAAACTATGGACACAGTTACTTTACGTTTCCTTTTCCTGATTACGTGTTGCCTAAGTAGCGAATAGACCACTAATGCCCGAATTATCATGAACCGTCAATTGCTTAACCGACCGGTACTGGTTAAGTAAGCGCGAATGTTGTAAATAGATCTATTGGGAGTAATTATCCCTATCCTAGTAAGTAACGCTTACTAGATTCGGAGGTCCCGAACAAACGGATATATACCATGTCGGATTGTCAATAGGTGATCTTGGTCAGATACCTTTAGGGCGAGTAATTCTATTTGGCATATAAAATGCTTCCTTTTAAATTGAGCTTCGGTGTCATGAGCTTAGCGCAAACGTAAATGTTTTTTATGTGAAGTTGTATCTCCTATAACTATCACGTGCGTACTGTGAACTTGTGGTCCACTTTTAATATTAAGTTCAAACCTATGAATTCACCAACTTTATGTTGACCGTTTTAGCATATTTTTCTCAGGTGCTTAGCTATGGATGTCTTTGCTTGCTTGTTGGTGTTGCCTTGCATTGGACCAATTTTCAAGAATTATTATTATCCATGTTAACCTCGTTGTCAAACTTTAAAACCTTTTATTCGCTTCCGCATATTATCGTTGGACCTATGTAAAACTTTAACTATTTTAATTAATGCAACGATGTTGGATTTTTAAACGTACCCTTAGAGGTCGTTCTTTGTATCTTGATAATATTATAATAATTCACTCCCCTCCACTATAAAACCTCAATCATAAATTTTTAATATCCATAAACTACACAATCTCCATTAAAAATCTCACCCTTACTAAAAACTTCATACACAACCCTACATACCACAATATTAAAACCATTAAATAAAACCAAACAAACTCACCTCACCATCTACAAATATCTACAATACAAATCCAATCATAAAAATCCCACTCACACAAAACAAAACTCATATATAAATCTCCTTTTAAAAAATAACAACTTAAAAAAAAACACTTACTACAACCACACTCTCAAACCCCCATTCCATTCTCTAATCCACCAATGTCTCCCTTCACGATTTCCTCACAAGCCCTCTCCATGAGCTGTAAACGACATCAAATACAACTAATCTTTTTATATCTTCTTTTATTATATTTTTCCTCTCGACCCCCACCCCTCCCTCAAAACATAATCACAGAAGCGTAAAACATAGACGATAAGAGAGATTTTGTGTGTGTGTGTGTGTGTGTGTGATATATTTTTGATTATGTTTGATCACACTCTCACATATCTTTTCATACCCATACTAGCCGTACCTCCCAACCTTTTTTTCATCCCCTCGAAAAGCTCTACTAGTATCCAGCGTCTTCCCTGAGATATAGATAGAGATATGTGTAGTGCGTGTGTGTGTGTGTATGTGTGTGTGTGTGTGTGAGCACCCGTCCCCCCACTTTTATTTCTCTACGTCGTCTCATACCGTCATCTAGAAATATGTCGATTAAGTTTGAACAATGATTTAAACAGTCACCTTCGTAACATTTCCACTTTTGGAAACGCGACTTTCAGAACCGGACTTATTTTATTTTTTTTTATTTGTTTTGATTTGAAGAGAATGATGGGCAACAAGACAAGGAAAAACGAGTTACGCAAGGATCAAGCTGTATTATAACCCAACGGAATTGCTAATGCTATTAAAGCTATTGCTGTTTATGAGGCAAACCCGTGTGGCTCATGATGTACAATTAGAAAGTCAAGGTGGCAAGGAATGCCAACAACAAGATAATCGACAAAATGTCGCGAGAGCTTACTCCGCTAGACCCAAATAATAAATTAGATATGGTAGAAACGTTACCCTTCTACAATGAACGTAAGTTGCGCACTCACTGAACGTGCACTGTGGAGTGTAAAACTACAAGAGAGTTGGCCATACGAGTTGAGATTGTAGGAAACCCATTTTAATAACAACTTAGAGGCCGCAGTGGAAAATTAGAAACTCCGAAATACCTAATTATGGAGTGTGGAAAATCAGACATTACAAGAGTGATTGTCAAAATCCGAACCGTGCGAAACGTATTTAGAAAGTAAAATCTCGCGAGAACTCCAAGGTCGTCAAAGATAATGTTGATACTTAAAGAGAGATTTCCTATCGTGCCTAGTAGAACCTAAAATAGACTTTGGGACAGTAACCCTAAGTGTTTATACACTATGTTATCTTCCCTATAAATTTTCATTCAGTTGTATTGAGTGGATGTTACTAAACCTCTGTTCATTTTTTGTCTATGGCGATTTTGTTAGTTACTCTTCATTTCTCAAATTTTTTTATTTTATGTAATGATAATTTCTCAAAATTTCACTATTATTTTATAAAGCCCGCTTATACTGTTATAGACTAATTGGACGTTATACTATGAACTATATTAGTGTCGGTTATAAAAACTAATTGTATGTTATCTATGAACTATTTAGTGTCATCTTATAAACTTAGTAGTTGTCGCGATTCTAAATATTTTACCTGCCAATTACAAACCGTTTAGCTGTTAGCTTCCTGTTTATTTCAACACTTATAAACCATTTCATATCATTTAAAAACCATGCTAGCGTCTCCTCACAACTATTTTTGACATTTTATAAAGTCTTTACCCATCTGTTGTGAACCATTTTGCGACAGGCTGTATTAACCATTGTTACTACCATTCTATAAAAGCATTTTGTTACCATTCTTATTAACTGTTACGTCGTCCACCCTATAAACTATTTGCTTTCATTAATATAAGACGTTTTCCACTAGCGCCTTCTAAGCCATTTTGCTATTATCTTATTGAAACCATTCCGCTGTATTTTTATATAAACCGTTTTCATGTATCTATAAACCATTTTGTGGGGAATCTTATAAACTCACATCAATTACATAAACTTGTTTCACCGTTGTTTTTATAAAACTGTTCTAGTGCCCATCTCTAACTACTTTCTCAATCAACTTTCAAACTAACTTGTCCTTTATCTTTTTTAACCATTTTGTCGTCGTTCATAAACTCTTTTCGCCACTATTTTAAAAACCATTTGCTAACACCTTTTAAACTATTGTGCTATCATTCTATAAACCGTTTTGTCAATTCCTTTTAATTATCTATATTACCTTATTATGCTTATCTGGTATATTTTAATGAACTAATTTGTTTCCTATTATAACCTATTTTGCAGTTATTATATATCTCTTTTGCTACACCTATTATAACTTACTTTGCAGTCATTTACAAACCGTTTCATGTCACCGCTATGAATTAATCATTGTCGTTTTTAAAAAAACTTATTTCGCTGTCAAATTATAAAACTATGTGTCATCATCTTATGAATACTTCGTGTTCTTCTACAAACTATTACGTTGTCACTTTATAAATTTTTGGGTTGTCAACACGTAATACTATTTGATACCATTATTATGAAACCCCCTTACTGTTTACGGGGTTTTTTTATAAACCGTCAAGTGACTTTCTCGTAAACTTTTTTGTTATCACCTCTTGATCTTTGTACGTTACTTTACAAAATGTTTTGTTGTCGCTATATAAAACTATCTTGTCTTTGTTTTTATGAACTGTTTCGGTATCTTATAAACCATAAAGTATGTACCATGTATCTTTGAGAAACATAAGCACTAGTTTTGCGAAATGAACATTGCATCGTTTGGTCCTTATTTACAACATAGTCTGACTCACCTATGTATAATCAGGTAAGAAACCATGCTATGCTGGGAGTAGTCACCCTAAAATTTTTGTCAATTTACCCTTACTTTCCATTTTTTATATTCTTTTTTTTCGCTACATTGTCACGGGAATTATCATCGAACTCGTGCTTTATTAACTATTTTGCGTGTGTATTCCGTGAGTTCGTGTCGGTCACGTTTATTTGTATTCATATTCGTATGTGGTCACTAACTAAGCAAATTTTTTCACAAACCTTAGCAATGATTAGAACACCATACCCTTAGCTGCGGACCGATTCTACACCTCGTATAGTACGTTAATTATGGATTGTAAGAACTTAGAAAAGTAACAGACTTATCACTTGATTGGATTATAACAAGAGAAAAGGAGATTTCCTTCAACTATATTACCTTTCATGAGTTAAAATCACATAAATTAGGATTTATGTACGACTAAACTTTGATGGGACTAGATGTTTAAGCAAGGGACGTAATTATTGCAAGTGCATGGACCTAGTGATAGAAGCCTCACCTCCGCTGAGTTTGGCTCTTTTGGTGGCATTCGTCCATTACTGTAGGACATTAATACCATATTGAGTTAGCGCGGAAAAGATATCTAGATGTTGGTAATATCCATTTAAGATTGTATACTGAGTTTACGATATATCATCTATTAAAGATAGGCTTATACCTATAGAAACCTGCGTAGGTTTTGAAGATAATCATTGGTGTGAACTGGTTGACCAGGACCACGCCATGATATTTGTGATAAATATTGTTCGTTATACCTTTGGATGATGAAAACTTTAACGATTCGATTTAGCAATAGGAGTGATGGATATTGCATCAAATAGTTGCTAGTAAGCCCAGGAGTTGTTGATTCGCATTGATATGTTGGAGCGGGAAAATTGAGACTCGGAGGCATGTTATGTGTTCGAGAGAAAGAGAGTTAACCGTCTTGGCATAGTTGTCATATACTCAAAAGGATTTATAGACCGAGGTTCCTCACCATGGGTAGCTCCAATATTGTTCATTAAGAAGAAGAATGGATCCTTAGGATGTTACACGACGCCAGAAAAGAATTAATATTGTATACCATGCAACACTTACTGTTTTGAATATTGTATACCATGCAATACTTACTGTTTTGAATATTGTATACCATGCAATACTTACTGTTTTGGATATTGTATACCATGCAATATACACTCTAAACAATTGCGGTCCTACACTCATACAATTTACAAACCTATGAATTCACCAACATTATTATTGACGTTTTAAAGCATGTTTTCTCAGGAGATCAATGAGGTACAAGACAAGGGATACATTGGTGGTTGTTATTTTAGAAGTCATTTGCATTAAAGATTTAGTTGCATTACATTTTGGAAGAACATTTATCATGAACTAGAATCTTTGTATAATTTAATAATGAACAAGTAAAGCTTCGGGATTTTATACCAAACATTTTGCTAAATCCAATGTATCAGTTTTAAATGACACTTTTAAAAGTCGTTCTTATATATCTTATGCTGTTGATCTATGAAGTAACGCTCCCAAACCCATATTTCGCTGCGACCTATTTTGGGGGTGTTACAGATTGGTAATCAGAGCCAAGGTTATAGAAAACCAGGTCAAATATTTTGCTGGACTATAACCTGTTGGGAATAAAATGCTAAGGGATTCCCACTGTTAGTTGAATGGTTCCCACTGTTAGAAGAACTTCCCAGTGTTAGTATATTTTTCTACTGCAAGGTTTCCACTGCTTGAAGAATTTCCACTGCAGCATGAAGATAAGATCAACACATAGTCAAATACGCGTTATTGTTATATATAGAATGTACTTTGATTATCCCTGTGATTTAGGAGATCTAGTTAGGTCTTATCATGTACAGGACCCTTTGTCTATAAAAAGAGTTCTTAGTTTAGAAAAAGAGAGACATCACTTACATAGATCCTCCATAGACTTTCTCATAGCTTTAAGGTTTTGTAAACCCTAGTACTTTTGAGTACTCGTATTATTCAATCAATAATATTAAGGCTTGTTGGTTATTCACTGTTCCATTCCATTACCATTGTTATTCTTCTTAAACACTAAAGGTTAGATTCCGCATAACCTTTGGTGAAACACTTCAACAAAGTTTATCACATTATTATCTTGTGATTACCAAGGTAATAATAACCTTATAACCTAAGGCAGTAGTTCTAGAGTTTTGGGACTCAACAAGTGGTATCAGAGCTTGTTGAGAGACTTTGATCTAAGAAGCATAAATTCTCAATCACAAATAGAAATGGATCCCTATGTTACATCCAACAGTACCTACAGCATGAACACTATGCTCTATGGGAAGTCATAGAGTTTGATGACTCATCATTGATTGAAAAAACCCAACTATCCGGATCTACACCATTAAACTTAGGGATATCTAAACGCATGGCAGGCGGAATCGCTGATCCCTGGTCACCGCCACCCTCATGGCGTCTTTGAACCAACCCTTTAGTTGCCTCGAGTTCGGTTTGTATGGCTATCAGACGAGACGTAAAAGCATCCGATTGTTCCTTGAGCAGTAAACGGATTGCGTTCTCGTCCTAGAGAAAAGAAAATCAATGAAAGCACCAGTTTGATACGATCTTCCAGTACCAACGTAGCACTGCTTAAAGTGGGTGCAAACTCCTTAAGAAGTAGAGACTAAGAGCAGAGAATTAATTGACTAAAACTTGTGATTTTCATTAACTGAATTTGCTTAAATAGACTCATATGGATAATCCCATATAAACACGAACACATATCCTAAACAACTTGGAAACATATCCAATCACGACTCGAACATATTCTAATAAAATATGACTCGAACATATCCTAATGAAACATAAAACATAATAATAGTTATCCTAGTCCATGACGAAGTCCTTTTGCCACAACACGCTTTTGAAACTCTCTTCGTCCTTCCTGGCTTATTCGCCCCATGCGTATCACAATGAAAGGAAGGTTATCACAAAACATTTTTCTCTTTTATATAAAATATTATATAGTGCTTGCATTCATAAACTATGTTTATAGTTAATTATGACATCTTTATGCGATTATGTAACTTTTTTTTGCAAATGTTGGCTAATCAAACGTGATGATATAGTTTTCAAAGATCTATTTTAAATTTGGACTTTGCAATTTATGTATCATATTGTAACGATTTATTGGTTACAAACTCTTAAAAGCATTATGTCGTTGGTTTACAACGGCATTTTTTTTCGACTCGCTCAAGGCATCGAAAAACTCAGGACCGGCCCTGGTTTCACAGTTAAAACAGCAGCACGAGGTAAGGGTCGGAGATTCGTGCTATATAAAGGTAATTTTTAAAATGTTTCATGGTAAAGATCGTTCCGGTCTTGCACAATTACATGCACGTATGTGAACGCTTTAAACCCGTCGCAACGCACGAGCTACGAAAACCATGTTTCCCACACAAATTTCTGGATGTGTCACTGAGCAGCCATTCTTGCGATGAATATACAAGTTTGAGTTACGATTGCGATGAATATACAATGTTTATCGATACAACTCCTATGACCCTCAGACCCTAATAAAACTTTCATAACATTTGCAAAAGGTTATGTGAATTTTCTGAAGAGGCTAGGGGCATTCCTGGCAAGTAGAAATATTAAACAAGTGATTGACCAAGATTAAAAGACAAATGAAAAAAGATACAATCATTTCGAACAAGAATTACAATTTGAGAAAAAGCTAACCTCACCATACCAAAAAGACATGATTTTGTCTATCTCATCATTTCCAAACTCTTGCCCTTTAAAGTTTCCAACTTTTATATTTCTAACTACATTTATAAATTATTTTTCAGTAATATGTATTAGATCGCATTTCATGGAATCGGTATGTCGTTATCTACATTTTTCTTCTCTTTTTCATTCGGGGGTCAATTTATTGAAACCTAATACATAAATTATGGCATCCGTAACGAGAGGTTCAAAAAAGGTTTAAACTCGTGAAAAGGTTTATGTTTTACTTCAAGGAGGTTTTTAGTTTATATCTATGTCAATCATATGAAAAAGTTCAAAATCTTAAATTTTTTCATAAATTTAATGCATGTGTGTTATTGATGAACATTGCATGAAATTGTAAAAAGGTTATACATAATGTTAATAGATTTATAATATACATATATATATATATATACATATATATATATATATATATATATATATATATACATATATATATATATATATATATATATATATATATATATATATATATATATATATATATATATAGGGATGGGATCATGAGAAAACCTAATTTCGGTGGAAAACCCAGAAAAACCAAACAAATGCCCTAAAAAAACCAAACAGATGCCCTAATTTTTTCAGGCTAAAAATTGTTTTTTCAGGCAAATATGGCCTCGATTTACTCTCTGTAAAAACCCAAAAAAACCAAACAGATGCCCTAAAAAATCTTTTATATAGCCTGAAAAAATTAGGGCATCTGTTTGGTTTTTGAGTTTTTTACAGACATTATATCGAGGCCATATTTGCCTGAAAAACCAATTTTTTGTCTGAAAAAATTAGGGCATCTGTTTGGTTTTTTTAGGGCATCTGTTTGGTTTTCTGAGTTTTCTAGGTTTTCTAGCAAAATATGGTTTTCCCTAGAACCCATCCCATGTATATGATGATATGAGTTTAAGAAATGGTTAAACTAAAATAAATGCATGGGATGACATTTTAATAAGTAATGATGAAAGTATGTAAGTAAGAGCTAAGTGATGTGAAAATGTTTGAATTATGAAAAGGTTGCTTAATGAAGAATTATGGTATTGAGAGTAAGTGCTTTGAGTGATATATAGTTAATTATTTAGTTTTTTATTCATTTATTTATTCACACACACACACTCATCTCATATAGTATTTATATTGTTATATTTTTATATATATTTATATATTTTTTTTACTTTTTTGATATCTGTGTTATTTCTATTTTTATTTTTTTTTATTTTTTTTATATCTTTATTTTTTATTGTGTTATATTTATTTTAGATATGTAGGTTTGTATGTTTGTATGTTCTTTATGTATATAGGTTATGGTTTTTTATTTTTTTATAGATTTTTATGTTTATTTATATATAGTGGATGGTTAATTATTAAGACTAATAATTCTTGTGGATTGGTTAAATAGAATATTATTTTTTAATAAAGTCTCGATAAATTCTTCTTTTTTCCATGAAATATGGGTGGGGGGATTGTTTTAGGGGGGTTTTGTTGGGTGGCGGTTGGGTGTGGGTTGTGTCGGTTGGGGTTTGCGCACTTTTTTGTTTGGTGGGTGGCTATTTTTTTGGGGGGTGGATCTTTGTGTGGGTAGGGGGGTGGGGGGTGGAGATTGTTTTGGGGGTGGAGTATTTTGGGATTTTGTTGGGGGGGTATTTTCGTTGGGGGTTGGATCTTTTTTTAAGTGGGTTCGTATATTTATTGGGGGGTTGTTGGGGGGGGATGGATTTTGGTTCATCAGGGGTGTTTTTCGGCAGGGTATTTAGGGGGATTGTAATTTATGTATAGTGAGGGGGGTTGGGGGGCTGTTGGGGGGTTGTGCGGGGGGTTTTGTGTTGCGGGGGTGAAACGAGATAGTTGTGGGGGCGGGGGGGGGTTAGGGTGAAGAGTGTGTATGGTCATTGTGTGTGTATGGTATGTGTTTTGTATAGTATGGTTGTGGTATATATATATATTTACATTTATAATTGACATATATATATATATTTATATAATATATATATATATAACTAATATATAATATTATATTATATATTATTTATATATATATTTATTTATTTTATGTATATAGAGCAAGGGTTTAATGTTCTCTCTGAGAGATTTTTTAAAATTATTAAAATGAGAACCATCTACACCGTTGGATTTTTTAGTTGATATTAAATGAAAATAATATTAAATAAGTGACATTAAGATCATTAAATAGAGCTTCAAGGGAAAATTTTTGTACTTTATTTTTTCTATATCTATTAGTTTAATATCTCGTAAATAATTGATGCGTCATGTTACAAAATTCTCGATAAATAAAACTGATAAACCGGGGGGGGGGTCGGTGGTACAATATCTCGAAAATAACTGATGCGTCGTGGTACAATATCTCGTAAATAACTGATGCGTCGTGGTATAATATTTCAAAAATAACTGATGCGTCGTGGTACAATATCTCGAAAATTACTGATGCGTCGTGGTACAATATCTCGAAAATAACTGATGCGTCGTGGTACAATATCTTGAAAATAACTGATGCGTCGTGGTACAATATCTTGAAAATAACTGATGCGTCGTGGTAAAATATCTCGAAAATAATAGAGCATTTATGGTTAGTCAAAATAAAAAAAATGCATAATACATATAGTAAATAGTATGGGACGGGTGTTTAAACTCAAAGTTGAATGATAAAGATAACTTGTGGGATCGGCGTACTATGACATGATTCAATGTTATATAATACGGTATTATGTGGAATCATAAAAGATTTAAAGACCATCGTGTGATTCACAATGTCTTGAGAAATATTCTAGTATTTATATAAATAACTTATTATATAAATAAATGTAATATATACGCAAGGGAAAGTAAGCATATATATATAAGTCATGTAATCAAGTAGTGTAGGCAAGTAATGTAACCAAGTAAGCAAGTAGTGTGTATGCACATTGAAAAAGTTTGATGTGATGCAATGTTTGTGAAAACGGTTATAGTCTAGGTAAAATATGCAACCTAGTTCTCTATAACCTTGGCTTTGAATACCAATCTGTAACACCCCCAAATTGGGTCGTAGCGGAATAAGGATCCGGAAGCGTTACTTCATAATACCATTGCATAAGACCTGAGAGAACGACCTCTAAATGTGTCATTTGAAAAGTAATCTTGTATTGTTTAGACTCCAATGCACATCAAGTAAGCCAAACATCTAATTCACCTGAGAAAAACATGCTTAAAAGTGTCAACATAAAGTTGGTGAGTTCATAGGTTTTTGTAAGTATAAATGTGTATCATAAAACTATATATATGTAATCTTACTATGTTACAAGTCTCGCCCATACAAGACTTGCAACGCATAAACTTAAATATATAGGTTTTCTTAAAATGCGTATAAACACAAACCACACAAATGCGTTTGTTAAAATGTTGGAATCCGAGTTTTGTAAAGTTTGCATGACCTTTTCAACCCTTATGATAGTCACAAAAATATATGTATAAATGTTAAAATCAAGATTTGTAAAGCGTAATCCTTATAATAGTCATGAAAATATAAGTGTAAAAGTTGGAACTAAAGATGTGTATGACTAATGTATCCCATACAATAGTCACAAAAAGTTAAGTATAGTTGGACCAAAGCGTTTGTAAAGTATGCATGACCATTGTACCGAATACAATAGTCACCATGTGTGATTACGATTGCACCCCTAAGTTCATGAAATTGTGACGTAGACTTATATGTATGCCACTTTATTCAAGGCGCAGTAAGAGTTCATGAGTATGTAGTTGTTGGCCCTGTAGACACCAATCCAATCGTGCTCCGACATGGTATAATGTTCGTTAGCTCAGTACCGCTGAAACTAGTGAGAGCTAATCACCCGAACGGGGATTGTCAATCCCAAATAGATCTATCTTATAACATTCGTGCTTACCCTCCGAGTAATTAACAGTTCATGCAACGTAAGCTAATCCGTAATCATTAAGTCAAAGTAAAGTTGTTGCGTCCATAAGTGAAAACAAGTATTGTATCCCATACAATATGAAAATGAGTGTGTAACATATTTGTAACGAGTTTGTAATGTGTATGTAAACGAGTATGTATCCAAGTTACAAAATCAAGTATGCAATCAAGTACGTAGAAGAGTATGCAAAAGAGATTGTAAATGAATATGTAAACAAATTGTAACGAGCATGTATTCTCCCCCGAGATTTGTAAAGTAATGTAAAACAAGTGAAAGAGGGGCTATAAACTCACCTCAAGTGAATGTAGTGATTATCGCAAAATCAACAAAGTAATCGTCTCAAACGATCCGGAATGCAACCTAATTAATTATAGGCTGTATAAGTATAATGTATTTAATATAAATACAACATATTAATTTATAAAGTTATATCACCACCTAATAGTTTTTGTTTAATTTAAAAAGTCAAAATGATATTTAAATCGTATTCGTTAAATAAATGTCTACGTATATGTATCCGTAAAATAAAATATTATTGTTGTCCGACAATTGATTATTTGTTAATAATACTTAATTTAATATTTTTATTGATTATATAATGATATTATATAAATAGTTTAATTGTTTTATAAGATAATATTTATAAAGTTAAAAACGTATATAAATATTATATAAATGATACGACAATATTTCTTAAGGTTTTTATAGCCTAAACGGACTCGAAAACACTCGTAAACCATATTTTAAGTTTTTAACAGATTGTATATTTTTATAAAAATTACAGAAAATTGTTTATAAAAATAATTTAGTGTTTGTAGTTTCTATTTATCTGAAATCTTTAAAAACGTGTAACTTGCTCATTTTAACTCCGTTTCGCTTGTTCTTTATATGTATGAAATCGTGACGAAATAATCTATTCAAATAAAATACTCACAGTTTTTATAAAAATCTGTGTCAAAACTGTAAATTCAAAACAGTTTATAAAATTACTTTTATAATTTTAAATCTTACAAAAATCGTATCTCCTTCGTTATAACTTCGTTTTTTAAGTTTTTTATATGCTTGGAATCCTCATAACATGTACTATCATTATAAAATATCCATATATTTTTACCAGATTTGAAATAGTGTCAGTTTTTATAAAACTACTTTTATAAAAACACTTTTATATATTTAATTATCGTAATCTTGTAAATATCATAACTTCTTCGTTATAGCTTTGTTTTTCGAGTTCTCTATATGCTTGGATTCCTTATGAAATGTACTACTCGTATTATATAAAAATGCTTCTAGAATTTATAAAATTTTGAATCTGAACAGAATCATTAAAACATTCCACTTATATATATGTAATTTATAAACTAGTTTTATAAATTATTACTAGATTAATTTGTACAAGTCCTCTAAGTTAATTTATACCACATCTTTGGTACATTTTAGGTCTTCTAAAGTGTGTCCGTCATTTTATGTCCAAATAAAATGTCCTCGTGATATTTGTGTATAAACTTTAATAATAACTTTTAACAATTTAATTTTTAAACTAAATCTATAAATTAACCAACACTTACAATAAGTATGTTCTTGCATTTTAAATATCATTTCACCATAGTTACATATATATACGAATTATAAACAAGCTCATTATATTTTATAAATCGAAAAAACAAACCCTAAGTGGTGATTAACATATATAACATGATATAAAATATAAAATTGAATAATTAGAAAGATTAGAGTTATGTTTAGACCTCAATGAAGATGTATGAAGATGATACACAAATCAAACCCAAGTATTTATCCCGAAATACTTCCAAGAAAACCGTAATTCCAACTAAAAAACCCTAATTATCTTGCTTGAATAAACCTTGTATAATCAACACTCAAGCTTCCAAACCACCTTGATATACCTTAGATATTATACATAAGAACACTTGTATGCTTAATACTTTGCTAGAAATCAAAACTATGGTAGCCATAGTTAACTATTTTGAGCCGTGGGTTATTGGGGATAAGAAGAGAGAAAAATTGCTTTCGTTACTTGTGAAATGAGAGGGTGTGTTAATAATACTTAGGAATTTCATTATATAGCAAGATGTATTAGAAAACTACTTTAATAAACCATGAACTAGGAGGTGGTTTGAGTATATGGTGTGTAAGACCTTTCTCCCTCCCTAGGAGGAGGGATTTGATAATTTATGGAGACTTGGTTCAATGGTGTACTTGTTGTAAGTTATCAACTAAAAAATGAGCTACTAGTTAGGATTTACGAAATTAATTCTTGTGTTTATAAGCTTGGATCCGGCCCTATGTGGTTTATGAATGTAAAATGATATAATTTTTGGCTATTGAGTATAAGAGTGTGTATTTGTTTGAGTATGGATGGGTATTGGTGCTTCCGTGTATGCTTAAACGTATTTTATTACGAAATGTAAACGTTTTACGTAACCAATTAAAATAAAATAGGAAAAGTTATAAATTATCCTCGTAATAATTATATAACACTTGCTTGACGTAAATTTTTACTTGTTTGATGTCCGTTTACGTTGAATGTTGATTTTTAGTTTACACAATTTAACTAAACGATGAAAATTAAAAGCAAACGCGCAAAAGTTTAAAATAAATAGTTGAATATTTGTTAACGTAAAATGACGTGAAAATAAGATTGTTACATCTGAATACACAATTAAACTTGTTACAATTCTTCTACATAAGGGAGCCCAGTGCCATTAGCATTTTGATAATACTTATCACATGATAAAGCTTTCGCCAGTAGAATATGAATTTTAATAACTTTAGTATTATTTATCGCGGCTACTTCGAGAATGTGTAGGTTTAATCATTTGATTATTTCATAAATCAACTAGATAATCATATTGATATTACATGTATATCTTGTTTTAATTTGACTATCTTAAAAATAAATTGTAGAAAATAATATTCTAGAAGTTATTTGCAAAGAGTTATACTCATTGAAACATTGTGACAAAAAACTTCTAAATCATTCTCACAAAAGTTTTCTTTCGAAAATAACCCGAATACTCATCGATATATTTTAATTTGTCGAAGTAGAATGGAAGCGTGAATATAAACCCTAATACGGGTAAATAAAATCACAAAGGATTCAAAGACTAAAAGGCAATGATATATTGATAATTGAATGTCATAAACAACCCCATCCACCAAGCCCTATATTTATAAGGAAATCAAACTTAGAAAAATAAAGTCATAAAAATAAGGTAAAAAACGTCTTAGTAATAAAAGTGCAAATAAGGCATTCAAATCTTGTACGTCTTGTGATATTGAACCTTGTCCCCATTATTTCCCTCTACTTGAAAAGAGCTCGCCCTTGAGTTCTCACTTCCTTCAATCAATGGGCGAACGAACAATGTCTTCAAATCTGGTAGTCTTATACACATATAAATTCTTCTTCCCTATGTATTGCATCCACATCATGTTTTCATGGCCTTCATATCAAAACATGACTACCCTTTCATATCAAAACATGACTACCCCCCCAAGTCTACGACATCAGAAGAAACCACATCACGAAAGGATCTTCCAACAGTCATTGGAATTTTGCAAACCACTTCACCTCATGACCTTTCTTTATTCGACCTAACTTATACAGATAAGAATGTTGTTCGATTGATAACTCTAAAGCCTTCACTAGCTCTTTAGAAGCTAGGTTTTCACAACTTCATCCATCAATGATCAACGAGAAAACGTTGTCTTCAATCAAACACTTAGTTTCAAAAATCTTGTTACTTTATGAAAAATATTTAATCTTCGTTGCACACAAAGTACGTTGCACCATCAAGTTTACAACTTCGCCTTCAACTTGAGCAAATTCATTAATATGTTCTAAATCCTCACCAAAATCAATTCTTGTGTCCCCTTCATGATATTCCCCGACACAAGCATTCAACATCATATTTGGACACACATTCGACCTATGACAATGTAAACCACACCTAAAGCACTTAAGTGTATAGGTTTGTCATACGGATAGGAATCCGTAGTCTTAGCAATAACTGATTTTATTACGGCACTTTCACTAGTCAAAACCATTCGAGTCAAACTTGAAGATGTATTAGTTCCAATAGTTAATTGACTTTGATTAGATTGTGTTACCTGAGTAGAACTCAAATATAGAACCTCTTCCAATGAAGCTCTACAAATTTGTAGGTTGTTTGGATAGTGATCTCTCTACCTTCATAGCTAAATTTAAGGCTTGATCAACTGTCCAAATTGACTACAAGCTTAATTTTTCTTGTATTGAATGATTTAACCCACTGATATACCTAGCAAATGTTTGTTCTTCAAATTCCTTAATATTATGCGTAGCTTGCAACCTCAAGAAGTCACACGTGTACTCCACCATGGTTCTTTTTCCTTGAACACCACTATGATATTGATGATATATAATTTGTTCAACATCTAGGGGGTAAAAACCTACCTTTGATAATTCTCTTCATCCTTTTCCATGCGTTGATTGGATACTTGCATTGTGTCCTACAGTTGTCTTGCTTTTTTTGCCACTAAGCTCCCACTACCACACAAACACGCTAATGCAACGAAAAGTTTACAACGGTATATTTTTGTTGCAAATTTGCAACCGTAATGCAACGAATTACCAACAGAATTTGCATCGACAAAGAAAATAGTTGCAAATCCGTTGCAAAATATGAACTAATTTCTTTTATATATATTGTTATTTTTTCCGTTGCAAATCCGCTGCAAATAATACAAAATTGCAACAAAAATGCAACGAAAGACAAAAAAAATAAGTCAAAAAGAAGTTACAATTTATTTTCCGTTGCAAATTTTCATAATTGCAACGGAAATGCAACGAAAGACAAAAAAATAAGTCTAAAAGAAATTACAATTTATTTTCCGTTGTAATTCCGTTGCAAATTTTCATAATTGCAACGGAAATGCAACGAAAGATAAAAAAATAAGTCTAAAAGAAAGTAAAATTTATTTTCCGTTGCAAAATTTCATAATTGCAACGGAAATGTAACGAAAAACAAAAAAATAAGTCTAAAAGAAATTACAATTTATTTTCCATTGCAAATTTATTTTGTATTCTGTTGCAAGTCCGTTGTAAATTTAATTAGCAACGGAATTTCAACGGAAGAGTCGAGATGCTATCGTTGTATATGAGATGTTCAACGGAGGAGTCGAGATGCTATCGTTATACATTAGATGTTCAACGGATGAGTCGAGATGCTATCGTTGTATATGAGATGTTTAACGGAGGAGTCGAGATGCTATCGTTATACATTAGATGTTCAACGGATGAGTCGAGATGCTATCGTTGTACATGAGACGTTCAACGGATAAGTCGAGATGCTATCGTTGTACATGAGATGTTCAACGGATGAGTCGATATGGTATTGTTGTACATGAGATGTTTAACGGATAAGTCGAGATGGTGTCATTGTACATGAGATGTTTAACGGAGGAGTCGAGATGCTATCGTTGTACATGAGATGTTCAACGGATGAGTCGAGATTCTATCGTCGTGCATGAGATATTTAATGGAGGAGTCGAGATGATATCGTTGTACATGAGTTGTTCAACAGATGAGTTGAGATGTTATCGTTATACATTAGAGATGTTGAACAGATGAGTCGAGATGCTATCGCTGTACTTGAGATGTTCAACGAAGGAGTCGAGATGCTATCGTTATACATTAGATGTTCAACGGAGGAGTCGAGATGCTATCATTGTAAATGAGATGATCAATAGAGGAGTCGAGATGTTATCGTTATACATGAGATGTTCAACAGAGGAGTAGAGATGCTATTGTTATACATTAGATGTTCAACGAATGAGTAAAGATGCTACCGTTGTACATTAGATGTTCAACGGAGGAGTCGAGATGCTATCGTTATACATTAGATGTTTAACGGAGGAGTCGAGATGCTATCATTGTAAATGAGATGCTCAACAGAGGAGTCTAGATGTTATCGTTGTACATGAGATGTTCAACGGATGAGTCGAGATGGTATCTTATACATTAGATGTTCAACGGATGAGTCGAGATGTTGTTGTTATACATTAGATGTTTAACGGATGAGTCGAGATGCTATCGTTATACATTAGATGTTCAACTGATGAGTCGAGATGCTATCGTTATACATTAGATGTTCAACAGAGGAGTCGAGATGACATCGTTGTACATGAGATGTTCAACGGAGGAGTCGAGATGCTATCGTTATACATTAGATGTTCAACGGAGGAGTCGAGATGCTATCGTTGTACATGAGATGTTCAACGGGTGAATCGAGATGCTATCGTTGTACATGAGACGTTCAACAGATGAGTCGAGATGCTATCGTTATATATTAGATGTTCAACGGAGGAGTCGAGATGCTATCGTTGTACATGAGATGTTCAACGGATGAGTCGAGATGCTATCGTTATGCATTAGATGTTCAACGGAGGAGTCAAGATGCTATCATTATACATTAGATGTTCAACGGAGGAGTAGAGATGCTATCATTGTAAATGAGATGATTAATAGAGGAGTCGAGATGTTATCGTTGTACATGAGATGTTCAACGGATGAGTCGAGATGGTATCTTATACATTAGATTTTCAACGGATTAGTCGAGATGCTATCGTTGTACATCAGATGTTCAACGGGTGAATCGAGATGCTATTGTTGTACATGAGACGTTCAACAGATGAGTCGAGATGCTATCGTTGTATATTAGATGTTCAACAAAGGAGTCGAGATGCTATCGTTGTACATGAGATGTTCAACGGATGAGTCGAGATGCTATCGTTATGCATTAGATGTTCAACGGAGGAGTTGAGATGCTATCGTTGTACATAAGATGTTCAACGGAGGAGTCGAGATGCTATCGTTGTACATGAGATGTTAAACGGATGAGTCGAGATGGTATCGTTGTACGTTAGTTGTTCAACGGAGGAGTCGAGATGCTATCACGGTACTTGAGATGTTCAACGGAGGAGTCGAGATGCAATCGCTGTACATGAGATGTTCAACGGAGGAGTCAAGATGCTATCGCTGTACATGAGATGTTCAACGGATGAGTCGAGATGCTATCGTTGTACATGATATGTTCAACGGATGAGTCGAGATGCTATCGTTATATATGAGATGTACAACAGATGAGTCAAGATGTTATCGTTATACATGAGATGTTCAACGGATGAGTAGGTATGTTATTGTTATAAAATAATAAATTTATAAATGATTAAAAAAATAATTAAAAAATGATTCCCCGACGACATGTCGTCGGGGATACTTTCGTTAAAGAAAGTCAACCAAAGTCGTTAACTAATCACTTTTGTCAACCAAAGTCGACAAACGGCTAAACTCTTCCACGACGAGGATATATGGGTCAACCTAAACTCGACCAGAATATAAAACCGCAATACGGTAGTTATGTGTTGCACATAAACTTAATCAAAGAACCCTAGACGACTCAACTAGGTCAATAACCTAGAAAAATACTAAGTTTTATGTGGTTCTTAGGTACGAACTTTATGAGAGGGTGATATGTTTATCATCCCAAATAACTAGGACTTGCAATGCATAACACGACCCCAACCTGAGGCAAAGATATGCACGTTAAAGTTGGATATGAACATGTTACGAGTTGTGTTCGAGTCGGCTCACTTGACCCCTTTATTGAATATGTTGTGTGTTTTGTGACGTGTTTGTGTTTGAGACACGGACTACGGGGTATACTATTTTTTCAAGTAGATTATGTATTATTCGGGCTTGCGACTCGTAATCGGGTTCAATATGCTTTACATTTTTCATATTTTTTTATAATATAATAATACAATATTCTTTTTTGATAAATATGAATAATGTATATTTTATGATACTTGTTATGTTAAATTTCTTAAACACTTATATATTGTTACATGTAATTTGATTTTCCCGCTTTGTTTGTTCTACAGTTTCACAACCTTATTTTTTCCATAAATCAAAAACATTATACCCTTAGTTGACGCTATTTTCATTATACAGCTACAAACACTTAATATGTGTTATTGCTCTTCTTCACTTGTTCCTTTTTGTTTCTCCAATATTTTGGCATTTTTAATACTCATCCAACATCAATTTCGTCATCAACTAAAGGTTAATTCGGTTCTTATCTCCGACCACCATCAGGTACCACCTTCAAAACGCTACCAACACAGTAGCTGCCGCAAACTACCCTCTTCAATTCTCTTGCTAGAAACCGTAACCCCCATCATCGGGCAAACCATCGTGGTAATTTTGTTTGGTTTTCAACAATTCAAGATATGTGCAAATGTGGATAAATATAATTAATGTAATTGTATGTTATATTGATTGATTTTTTTGGATCTGAAGTATTTTTATTTATATTTTAGATATTATTGTTTATCTTTAGCACAGGACTCCGGTTAAACTTTTTGGGTGTTTATTTCAACTTTTATAGGCTGATTTTGACTTTTTAGTTTTAACAGCATTAGTCATGGTTGGTTGCTAATCTATTGTGATATATATTAAAACTTACAACAGCAAACTTTCTAGGTAATATTTATCACAATTTGGTAATGGTTACATTTGACATTCATGTAGTGCAAACGAATGGAGTAATATAATCAAGTTAAAGAAACGCATAAATTATATCACATAAGGATAACTGGTGAACTTTATTTAACCATATGTATGTTTGTCTTGCATTTGTGAGTATATACAAACCATACTTCTAATATTTTCTTCAAAAATTGAAGGACATTAATGAAGAAATGGATCCACCGGCAAATGCAATGGATCTCTTAAGTGACCCAAAGTGGCCGATTGATGCACGTTATGATGAATCAAGGATACCAAGTAGGAAAAATTATCAATTTAAAACATGACAACAAATGCCTAAACTGTTGGTCAGGTTGCCGAGATCAAGTCAAAGTGAAATAAGAAGTCGAGGCTATGTGAATGAGTAGGTCCCTTTACGTTCTTTTTTTATTGTGTGAAAATAAATTTATATGTTGTTGCATTTGCTATTATTCTTGCTTGCTGATTTAAGTTTAGGTTTTCAAGTTTTCAAATAACATTCTTGGTTGAGCCGAGGTGGCTATTTTGACCTCCATATCTTTAAATGGGTCGATTCATGTTTTGTTTATCATTAATGATCCAACAGGTTAAGTTAAGACTTTAAGTAAATAGGAAGAAAGGAAGTAATGATCCAGCTTGTAATAACCATCACTAGAAATTACCTGACATTGTCTCTATTATTAGAGACATCTTTGGTCCCAACAACGTGCAACCTAACATGATCGGGTTATCATGTTTTGGGTAAAAGTGGGTCGGGTTAGGTTGTTAGGTTGTGGCTAGTTGACAACTAGGGGTGTTAGATGGTCAGGTTATCGGGTCATGTCGGGTCTTATCGGGTTGACCCGATAACCCGATAGCCCTATTGAACTTGCATACGAGAAATTTACTTGCATATACCCAATTTTGTTACAGAAAGTATAGACAGCAGGCATGCACACAAGAAACTCTTGTTGAAACACCCCCTATAACCTTATGCCAAACAACCTTGTGCACACCATACATCATTAGAGAAATAAACCTCAAATGATAGGAACTTTGCCCCACTGAACTTGCAGACAAAACAGTTTAATTGTTTTTACCTCATAGCCATATTGGTTTGAATTTTTTTAGACCTGCAAATGATGTATATGAAAACGTTTCTGCAGTAGACTTTTTAGGACCTTCAGCAACCACAATTTGAAACTGGCATTTAACAGATTTGATTAGTATCACTTAACAAAAACAGATTCTGTAGTCGAGTTGGGCTTTGTTAAATAAGCATTTTCGGGTCTTATCGGGTTGAAGAGTAATGTTTTTTTTAGTGTATTGTGTAACATTTGAAAAGTATTGTGTACTGTGTAACATTTTGAAGAGTAATGTTTTAAGATTGAGCTATAATGAGTTTAAATAATATGTTGATTTTTAGGTTGACGTATTGCAAAAGTCTTTCGAAGAGCTGAATGAAGCGAGAGCACGAGATAAAGAGCTATTTGAGGAAGCTAAAGATAGAATAGAAAGCAAATATGGAAAGAAAATTTTATGTCTCATGCCTTGACAAGATGGAAGAAATGGTGAAAGAAGCGAATGCTAATGAGGCCTGAGATTTTTGAACATGTATACACAAATAATCTCCTAATTCCCCTTTCCTAGTAAAGGAATATGTTGTGTTTGGTAAAGATTTTGGATTTTCAAATCAAACTGTATAACTTTTATTTCTTCGTAACATTGAGTTGGATAGAATGCCTTTGACAACGTTTATGATTTTTTGGGTATTCGATAAGATTAATTTTATCGATTTTATTTGTTGTATTTAGAGATTATTTTGTTTTGAATTTTTTCGTATTACTGGATAATACTGGTTGACGAATGGTGTAAATAATGCTTATTTTTATAAAAATAGTGAATGTGTTTGCAAGGATTTGCATCTTCATTTAATGAAAATTTTGGTGTTGCCAAAATGTTGTAGTTTGCTCATAACGGTTGGCGGTTGCAATAAATTTTACCAATTGAAAAAAGTTGCGGTTACAAAATATAGCCGTTGCAAATATGTTGATGCAAAAAATATTCGTTGCTAAATTGTGGGAAAATGTCTTCGTTGCAAAAATAGTATGTATTTCTAACGAATTATCTTTTGTTGCAAAACGGTTGCAAAAAGTTTTATGCCTGTTGCAATTCAGTTGCAAATTAAATTTGCATGGAGCCTTTTTGCAATAGTCGGATTTCGTTGCATTTTCGTTGCAAATAGCCTTTTGCAACGGATTTGCATTGTATTTGAACGGTTGCATTAGCCTGTTTGTGTGGTACCCCTCCACGTAACGTATAAGCTACAATCTTGACTTGTTCTTCTTTTGAAACATCCATAATGTCAAAGAACTTATCGAATTATACGACGAATCCAACACGACATCAAGGTCAAGATTCTCAAGAAAATTATGGATCTCAACCTTAACACGATATCCCTGCTGATCCCATAACCATGATGATTCTCATACCTCCAAGTAATAACCCAAGACCGATGAGCTCCTCCTCTCGGACCTTCAACAAAAACCACATATTCTTCACCTCCTTCCTCGACTAAAGACCTAGAATGACTTGTCTCCAAACTAGTTTGGGAGATTGGTCACGCTCGTGAATTTCAAAGAAACCCTCCTTGTTAGGACAGAAACTATCATTACCATGATCGTTACCCTCACGATTTGAGTGATTACCATCACCTAAGATCATGGATCGTAATTCGTTAATAGCAGTGGACTTACTTAAAAATTTGTATGAGAGATTAGTGATCGCACGATCGATGTATTAGGTCGACCGCACCTCATTAAAGTACGAGTTTTTGAAATATTTGCATCATTCGTCATTACGATACTAACAGGTTCCGATGTCAACGGGCGTAGAACGAAAGCGTAAATAGAAACCCTAACACGGGTTAAAAAAAATCACAAAGAATTTAAAGACTAAAAGTCAAAGATATATTCATAATTGAATGCCCTAAAAACACTCTCAAGTCTTATATTTATAGGAAAAGCAAATTTGAGGAAAAAAAATCATCAAAATAAGATAAAAAACGTAATAAAAATAAAAGTTCAAATCAACCCATAAAATAATAGTACAAATCAAAACCTAAAAAGAAAAGTGCTAATTAGGCATTTAAAGCCTCTATGTATTTTGATCTTAAAACTTATCCCATCATTTGATCTTAACAAGGTTTTTAACCCGCGCTTCGCTGCGGAGCGCGGGGCTATTTTTTTTCCTAGTTGAACATAGCAAACGACATTGTGCCGAAAGTGATACGATGGAAATGTATTCAGCGGAAGGACAACTCTTTCGCGATACAATTTTTGCAACTAAGATCAACCAATAATAAGTGCATAATTGAGCAGCAAGCATAAATATAGAAAGGACACAATAAGTGGTTGGGATCTAATCCAAATGACCTTACTTTTCAGAAACATTTTCCTTTGTACAGATATTAAGTTGTAGACATAATGCTCAAATGCTATAAAAACCAACTAAAAATTCTTTGTATCCTGACATGTAATGTGCAAGAGAGAAAGATAGCAGCCTTGTTGCTTCTTGTTTCTGCTCTGCTCCATGTGAGATAACTTCCTCCGGCATATTCGCTTTGCTTTCCAGCTTCAATCACTTTCAGTTGTAGTTCATCTTCTGCACAATTTATTTCAGCAAACTAAGAGCAGACCCAAAAGCTAAAAAAAATTGTTCGCATATCTTGGTTAATAATTACTTTCTTTGATTAGGTATATATGTCTTGAATTGGAATGCATCTCATTTTTCATCTAATGCATTTTTAAATTGCTTTAGGAGAATTTTCCTAGTCCAAAATGTCTTTGCCGATAATCTTCATGGTATTGGTATATGGATGGTTGAGTCTGGAATCAAGAGTGAAAAATGTTACTTTGTTTATAATACCGTGTCAGAAAATGACGTATGGGTTCAAACAAAAGACGGAGAGCCCTTTGTTGGTATATGTATATCAAATTTACCAAAATTCCAACAGTTTCACCAAAATCTCTAACCTAATACATTATTATATAAAGAGGAGCGATATCTTGAAAATTTTACACCTTAAATTAGTATCATAGTGAAAACACGTGCCTTCTGTCGACAGTTCTAGAAAACAATGGACAATTCAGTGGCATAAATTCGATTGGCTGATGGCAACAAAAACCCAAAATTTAGTGGCGCAATACAGAAACCTGGATGGACATAGCGGAATATGAATGTTTAAGAGATGTCGATCTTATAGAAAAATAAGAGTGATGCATACCTCTATTTGTCGACCCGGTGGATGATGGTACATGTGACCCAGAAGCATGTCCTGCATCAGATAGAGAATAAAAGCAAGCATCAGTTAAGTACTTAACTCTATAGATATTTTTGATGATTTTCATCCAAATAAAAAGTAACAAATCATGATACATATAGCTAATGCAGGTATAAATTGATGTAAAGTGCTCGTAGCTTTTTACACTCGCTTTTGTTATAGAAGTTTCGGTTGAAATGATAAAATATAAAAAAAAGTTATAATTACTATTCATTTATAAAAACTATAACCTTTCTATAGACAAACATAATAGATTATTATGCATTCTTTTTTAAACAAAAATGAATGAAGCAAACTCTTCTTTGTTTCTTGTATGGTGTAACCTAATTAAATTGTTTTCAATCTTTGTTTAGTGTGGGGGTTTAGTTAAGCAGTAAGATGGGAAATGAAGGAAAACAAATAATAATAATAAGCCGGAAAGAAATAAGATTATCAAATATAAGCCCAAAAAAGGCTTAAACGAAAACCCGCCGATAATCTTATTCCGAGGAATGCAAAATAGCCACCCACACATAAACCAATAAGAGGTGATCAGAGGACCTTTCACATCTAACTCAGTAAGAGGCATAACAAACACATCCTAATTCTTCAAGTGCATATTTTCTAAGGTTCTTATCCGCATCAGTTTATAACATATATCATACAATCCTAAACACTCTCATAGCATTAAAACACAAACTACTATACAAAGGCCTAGAAATATAAACAACACACCGAGACATAAATGTAAAAATATAAACAATACACCGGGATATAAATGTAAAAAGTTATGTACCTGTCTTGACTACGAATGAATGAACTCGGCAGAAGATCGGTCTGCAAGAAAGGCCTACTTATCAACGGGTTCATTAACAAAACCGCCGTAGGAATGGAGACCAGCTTTCCCAGAAAAAATTCTATTTTTCTTTTGTATTTATCAAAAAAGGAGGACGCCTTTTAGTTCACAGTATGTGGATCAGACTGATAAGTAATCGAGAAAATCGAACACATCCGCCATGGCTGCTAATTTAACAATTTGCCCTGCCAAGCCGCGGACGTATACGTATTTAGTCTAACCTATTCAGATTCATCATATCCTCGAGAATGGTGGATGTAGAAAGATGAAAAAAAATCCAACTTAAAATTCAGAAATAGTTTATTCTGATATAAAGCTTTCACAACCAATATTACCACCAATTTAATCGCTTAAAAACTGATTCAAATCTCGGCCCGAAATAATGACGCCTTAGATTAAGTTTTTTTAAATAACAACTTATTTCCACCAAACTAAGCTCGATGTCAAAAACTCAGAGTTCAAAGCCCGTTGTAAAAAGTGTCAAATTCATTGAACATGAGGCTCAGATAGGCTTTCATTCGAAGAAAGAGGATATGTCCACCATGGCTGCAACGGTAGTCAGTTGCCTCGCCAAGACGCGGAAAATCTCAGTTCTACCAAAGCCGTTAGTACTCGTCACAGCCTCTCACAACCGATATCACCACCATTCCAATCGCTTAAAACTGATTGAAAACGCAGTATAAAAATGATCCGCCAACACTTTCGTCTCATAAAAGCTATCATCACTACCACTGCTTGAAAGAGCAATAAACAGAAAGAGAAGGGTTAACCGCCATGGCTACAAATCTGATAACTTGCCCCGCCAAAATGCGGCTAACCTTGACTCCACACACTTTGCTTATAACCCAGGTAAA
>BQNB010045622.1:2993-25362 GCA_026074375.1 Tanacetum coccineum
TGAAAATTTAAACTCCAAACAGTTTTGAACAAAATAAGCTCAAATGAGCTTTTAACTCAACAAATAAACTTAGAACACACTCAAACATACACAATAAGCAAATTCCAACTAAAATAAGCACTGGGATACATGCAATAAGCACAAAAAAAAACAGATAAGCAACTCAATGGCAAAACTGTAATTACAGGCAGACCAACAAGCTATTTTTAAGCTAAATTATAGTGGGCTTATTGAATAAGCTAGGGTCCTAAAATGGAAACATAATAAGCTGGTACTAGTGATAACTAAGAAAAGCTAAAATCAGGCAATGTTAACTACAATTAAGCTAAGAAAAAGCTAAAGAAGAAGACAATTTACACTAAATGATTTCAACTTAAACTTATAAAAATGAAAAAAGCTCTAACAGCTCTAATAAGATGCAACTAAGCTAAAGAAGCTACCAGACCATTAACCTATTCTAAATAAGCTCAACTGAACCTAATTTAAACATTTCCAAATAAGCTATAAGCTAAAAAGGGGTAAAACAGATTATGCAAATAGATTGGATTTTTAGTTTTTAAATACTAAGCTACCATTTTGCAGCCCAAGAATAAGCTGACAAATAAGCTCTAAAATACCTAATAAGCCAAAACAGATTGAGAATGGACTACTACCTACTTGTGCAACCAACTTTTAAAAGATGTAACAAACATTAGCTTACCTAATTTTTATCCTAAAATTCACCAAAAACCAACCTATTTCTTACTTTTTTAAAAACTGTTTTGACCCAGATCTTTTTAAATCAGTAGAACAACTCTAAGACTTGTGAGACCAGATTTTAGACTTATTTTGAAATGCATTTTGAACTTAGAAAAATCAATTTTAATGCTTGAACACTACAAATCAGACCTAGACAGCTGTAGGACAAATAAAAACTAACATTCAAAGAAAACTTGAAACTCAAATCTTACAACTAACATGGCATCTATTTAAACAGCATTTAAACTTCTACTAAGACCGATTTTAGACTAAATAAAAGTGGATTTCAAAATCCTAAGTGCACAAACAGTGTTACCATGTGTTAAAATTGCTAAAGCCAAACACCCCTTTATATTTTGAAAACTCATTTTAACACTTAAACAACTTATGAAAGGCTTGAATCTAAATCAAATAAGCATGTAAAGAACTAAATAAGCATAAAACAAGCAAAAATAAGCAGAATAAGCAGGATATAAGCAAGTGCTTAAAAATAAGCAAAACTGAAAAAGAAACTTACAAGGGTCCTTTAGCTTTGTTAAGAACTTAAACACTCAAAACAGCTTATAAACCATTCCTAAAGCTTCCCATGAAGCACTAACCCATGACCATCCACAATAAACCATGCTCCATTGCTTTTTGAGATTTTTAGTAAAAGGACTTAAACAACCAAAAACTAGAAAGTTTTCATTGTTTAAGTATAAAACAGCTTATAAGAGAGTAATAAGAGAGCTTATATGAGCTTATGAAAGACTTTTAAACACAATGTAACATTAACTTAAAAATATAATTTTAACATAAAAACTTCAAATTTCATTAACTTTAAAAAGAGACTACAAGGCTTTGAATTTAAATGACAATAAGCTAAAAGTTAACTAAATAAGCTGAAAAGTAAAAACTCGATGCCTTATCATGGCTACAAGTGATCCTATTTATACTAAAAAGCTAAGAGTCTTGGGTCTTCACTTGTGTTTCTTTTGTGAGTGAGAAGGCAGTTGTGCTAGTTGTGTGAGTAAGTCACAAAGTCATCTTAGCCATCAGATTTGAGTGTCCTCCAAGTCTTTTCATCTCAACCCTTGAATTCTTTTATTCTTCCTTGGACGAATGATGTTTAAGAGGATTGCCAAGGTGGCGTTTGTTGTTTTATGGGGTGGGGTTAAGGTGGGAGAGGGACGTTTTTGTCTGGGGTGCAAGGTGGGAGAAGGTGAATAGTGTTAATGGGTTTTGGCGGGTAATGAGTGTGTTTGTTTTGGTTTAACGGGCATTTGCCCTGTTTTTGTTATGTGTTTGCACCGTTAGTCCTTTTGGACTGACGCTGTTATTCCTTTTGGACTAACAGTGCAAAGGTTTAAGGACCTTTGGTGTAATATGGGTAAAGGGTGTATGGTTTAGGCTTTTGTTTGGGCCGGTTTAAGGATTGGGCTTTTTTAAGCTTTAAGCTTATGTAAGTCTTGATATAAATGCTTAATGGGCTGCCCCCGGCCCATTGGATGGGTGCGGGTTGGCCCATTAAGTATTTCTTCGATTTTGGCTTCGTCTTTTACTTTTGACTTTGACTTGGTTGACTTTTCACGCTCTTTCTATTCACGTGCTCGGTTTTGTCCGTTTTGGCTTGATTTTTGTCCTTTAGTGAATGGTGGGGGGGGGGGGGGGGGGGGGGGGGTTTGGTAATTTAACATACTGCATATCTCAAAAATCTCCAAAAACCACAACAAAAACCAAGTCAAAATTTGGTAACTTTTTGTCATTTTAGGCACGTTTTATATAGGCCAAAAGGTATTGTGTAATTAAGCACACAACAAAATCCCCCTACTAAACTATTGTTGTTCCTCAACGCAAGCTATATAATAAACACTTAAGAAAATCATGAATCTCAACCGCCCCTCGACAAATTACCTACGAAAAGTAGTTAATGTTCATCAAGGGGAAATCAAAGAATCATCAGTTTTTTGAAAACGCCCCCGTTAGACCATATTCTTTTAACTATTTACACTTATTTACCGACACATAATATTTTGTATTTTTTTTTTTCCTTTTTCTCGTTTTTTTTGGTACTTTTCATATATAAAGCAACTAACTAGAACGTTTGCCACTTTCGTTATTTCGATAACTTTATGGACCACAGAACAAGAAGCCACTTAATCCTTAAAATGCCCAAAAAGGATAAATTCATCGAGTCCTCGGTTTATCACGTTATCCTAAACTAAAACATCAAAAAACCAAACCAAATCACCGATAAATACAATTAAGAAGCTAACAACTACTCATATTTTGTACCTATGTAAACTTATCGCTCCGACAATTATTAATCTTAGTTGGAATGTGCTATATTTCGAAATTTCAACCAAGGATCAACCTTTTTAGAAAATGCAATATTTTCTATGCTTATTTTGTTCCCAACCCAAGAATTATGATTGTTGAAGCGAGATCATTCCTTGTAGCGACATCTTCTCACACAACCCAGCCGAGACCGGCTTAGGTGACCAGGCTTTTGACACCCCACAGAGAATAGTATCGGAACTCACGGACCTTCGGTTTCAAAAAAAATTCTTATGCTTTCCCGTTAATACAACCATTCCATAAGAAAAACCACAATTTAAAACGAAAATTCTATAGTCAAAAGCATATTTAAATTTAAGAAAAAGAGCTTTTCCCTATATTGGATTAAATCACATATATCACACTTAATCATACTTATACTATTTAACAAATGAAACCTCGACCTTTTTAGAAGCTGCAAACATTCGGTTGTGAGGCGCAAGATGCAACAACTTTATCAGTCACGAATATTATTTCTCTCAACTAATTGGCCTTCTTTAGAAGGCTGCAACATCGGTTGTGAGCCGGCAAGATGCAACAAACTTTTATCAGCCCACAGTTTATAATTATTACTCATCATTTTTTTTGCATTTTATATTACCATGATATATAGAGAAAACTTCTTTAAAAAAAATTTAAGTATAAATTTAAACAAGTATAAATTTAAACTAAGACTAAATAAATTATTGTTATCGACTATACTTCAAAAATCGTTGATTTAAGTTTAATTTTCGAAAAGAGCACGTATTATTAGTCCGGTTAGAAGCTTATGGGAGAAAAAGCCACAAACTACACTTATGAGCTCTTAAGATTTCCAACTAATCCTTGTTTAGCATCTAACTCATAATTAACTCTATCATTTCTCGTTCTTCGCAAATTTAAAATCTTTAATAAAAAGATCCGCGAATGCTTAGTCTAAAAGTTAAGGGACAAGCTAGAGCTCAACACGCTCGATCGAGTCAAAATTTATTCTTATTCTACCCAGCAGGAAAGTCAACATTGTGATAAAACACTTATTTTATTTTTGAAAATTTTTAAATTTTTTCATTTTTTTGGTATTTTGGTGGTAAAAACGGGATTACGTGAAAACAACGACTGCAGGCACAATCAAATCGATAGATCCCCCCATACTAGAATTGAACATTGTCCTCAATGTTTTAAGAAGGGTCTCTACGTAAATCTAAAGCCGTTTATTAAGTATGCTTAAAGATAAACGTTAGTCGATAAGATTAGGATATTGGATTCCCATAATTATGCTAAGGATTGAAGCTCGAGTGAACGATGGACAAAACCACGAGCACGATAGGATTCAAAATCCGGGGCAATCCTGGACAAATATCACAAAACACAAAGCACACAAGAAAGGAAGAGGTGAACCTCCTCACAACACACTTATTCATTACTACTATTATAATTATATTAGGATAAGCATGGATTGCCACCCACGAAGCGCTTGTTTAAGGTCACTAAGCTTGACCCATCCTCGAATTCATTGGTCCATGGGGAAAGTTTGGAGATCCGGGACAACTATCGGTGGTATGTCCCCTCCAAAGTAGTGTTTAAGTCGATGACCATTCACCTTGAAGTTTGGCCCATCGGTTTGAGATAACTCAACGGTGCCATAAGGAAATACTTGGGTAACGGTGAATGGTCCAGTCCAGCAGGTCTTAAGCTTGCTCGAGAAAATATTTAATTGAGAATTGAAGAGGAGGACTCGATCACCAACGTTGAAAACGCGGTTCTTGATCTTGGAGTCATGGATCCTCTTTGTTTTCTCTTTGTAGATCAAAGAGTTCTTAAAGGCCTGATTACGAAGTTCATTTAATTCATTCATTTGAACTTTCTAGTGATCACCCGTGGTCATAAGGTCACAATTGCAATGCTTTAAGGCCCAATAGGCCTTATGCTCGAGTTAGATAGGGAGATAACAAGCCTTTTCGTATACTAGCTTATAAGGAGTGCACCCGATGGGTGTTTTGAAAGCGGTACGGAAGGCCCACAAGGCGTCATCCAACTTATCAGACCATGAAGCATGGTGTTTGCCTACGGTCCTTTCCAGAATGCGTTTCAAACCACAATTTGAAACCTCAACTTGTCTACTTGTTTGTGGGTGATACGCGGTGGAGAGACGGTGAGTAACTCCATATTTAAGCATGACCTTTGCAAACTGGTCATTGTAAAAATGGGTACCGCGATCACTAATGATAGAACGAGGGGTCCCAAATCGGGTGAAGAGAGATTTTAAATATTTGCAAACAACTCAGGCGTCATTGGTGGGGAGTGTTTTTGCTTCAACCCATTTAGACAAGTAGTCGACGACCACGAGTATATACTTGTTCCCTCATGAAGACGGGAATGGGCCTATGAAGTCGATGCCCCACACGTCAAAGATCTAGCATACTTGAATTGCATTTTGAGGCATTTCATCTTTTTGCAAGATTTTGCCTTGACGTTGACAAGCATCACACCGTGTGACCAAGTCATGGGCATCTTGGTAAATAGCTGGCCAATAAAATCCGGAATCAAAGACTTTCTTAGCGGTGTAGTTGGCACCATCATGTCCCTCGGTGGGTCCATTATGGCAAGCCGTGAGGATATTAACGGCTTCTTGGCCGGAAACACATCGCCTAATCATTTGATCCGCACAAATTCTAAACAAGTAGGGGTCGTCCCAAAAATAATGCTTCACGTCTTTGAAGAATTTTTTCTTTTGTTGGGATGACATCCCTTTAATCACAAAATTCCCCGCATGGTAATTTGAAAAATGGGCAAACCATGGGGTACTATCATCACCACGAAAGGTAACCATCCCAAGTGTCTTGAGAGTAAATGTTTCTGTTATTTCCTTGTTCTCGATAACATCTTGGTGAGGATTTTCAAGTATTGATAAGTGGTCGGCAGCGGGATTCTCCGCTCCTTTTTTATCACGAATAATGACATCAAATTCTTAGAGTAGGAGAATCCACCGAGGCAATCTCGCCTTAGCATCTTGCTTGGCAATAAGATATTTGAGAGCTGAGTGGTCCGTATACACTATGGTCTTTGACAAGACTAAGTAAGGCCGGAATTTCTCAAAAGCATACACCACGGCTAATAACTATTTTTCTGTAGTGGTGTAATGTGGTTGAGCATCCGTTATGGTCTTACTAGCATAGTGTATAGGCTGAAAATGTTTGGTCTTACGTTGCCCCAAGACTGCACCTACCGCATAATCACTAGCATCACATATAATTTCAAATGGTAGGTCCCAATCGGGGGCAACTAAGATCGGAGCTTCGGTTAACTTCTTCTTAAGTATATTAAATGATTCAACACATTCTTTGGAGAAGATGAAAGGGGTATCTTTTTCAAGAAGATGGGTCATCGGCCGGGCTATTTTAGAAAAATCTTGAATAAATCGACGATAGAACCCGGCGTGACCTAAAAAACTTCGAATGCCTTTAACGAAAGTCGGATGAGGGAGTTTACCTATAACATCAACTTTAGCTTTGTCGACCTCAATCCCAGACTTTGAAATCTTATGCCCTAGAACAATGCCTTCTTTTACCATAAAATGGCATTTCTCCCAATTTAGAACTAAATTAGTGTCTTCACACCTTTTGAGAATTTTGTCTAAATAGGAGAGGCATGAAGAGAAAGAATCCCCAAAGACCGATAAATCATCCCTGAAGACCTCCATTGTTTCCTCGATCATGTTGTGGAAAATGGCCATCATGCACCTTTGGAACGTGCCCGGAGCATTACATAAGCTGAAAGGAATACGTCGGTAGGCAAACGTCCCATAAGGGCAAGTGAAGGTGGTCTTCTCTTGGTCTTGCGGGTCAATAGGAATTTGAATGTATCCTGAGAAACTATCTAGAAAACAATAGTATTCGTTTCCTGCGAGTCTCTCAAGCATTTGGTCTATAAATGGTAATGACAAATAAACCTTATGAGTGGCATCATTTAACTTTCGGTAGTCAATGCATACACGCCATCCCATAACTAATCGAGTAGGTATCAACTCATTATCATCATTTTCAATTACGGTTATACCACCCTTCTTGGGCACACAATGAACGGGACTAACCCACGGGCTATCGAAGATAGGATAAATCAATCAGGCATCAAGGAGTTTGATAACTTCCTTTTTGATAACCTCATGAATTTTTGTGTTAACCCGTCTTTGAAGTTGAATTGCTGGTTTAGAGTCATCCTCCATTAATATTTTGTGAGTATAAAATTAAGGGTCGATGCCCTTTATATTGAAGATTTTCCAAGCGATGGCACACTTGTGTGAATTTAAAACCTTTAGAAGTCGGACCTTCTCATCTTCTTTTAAGTCTTTAGCAATTATGACGGGTAATTTATCGGTACCCTCCAAAAATGCATACTCAATATGAGAAGGTATATCCTTGAGCTCAAGCTCTAGAGGATCATCAATAGAAGATTTTACAATTTTAAGTTCCTCAACATGAAGTTCTTTCGAAGGGAGGGGAGATGATAGATCATCGTTTAATAACTTCTCGAGCAGGAGAAGGTCTCCCTCCCGATCAAAGTTGTCATCATTAATTCCTGGTGGAATTGAATCATTTGTAAGACAAGCTTTGATTTCTTCTAAAATGAAATCACCTTCCTCAAAAGGTATGAGAGAGAGGGAAGAAGTAGAAAGGATAGGTTCTAAAGACGGAGTGGGATTGCCACTTGTAAAACTATTTGAGAGTCCGAGCACTTCTTGAGCATACTCCTCACAAGCTACGTCGATGACATCGATTCGATTAATCAACACAACATCATTGTAGGAGTATCTCGAAGTTTGACCAACTTTAAAGGTTATGGCTTCATCGTCAACTCGGAGAGTTAATTCTTCACTATAAACATCAATCAAATCACGTGCCGTCCTCAAAAAGGGTCTCCCGAGAATTAAGGGAACCCGAAGATCGACAACATAATCAACGACTACGAAGTCAACCGGAAAATGGAGCTTTCCTACTTTTACAAAGACATCTTCGGCAATACCGGATGGACTAGTAGTCGATCGGTCTGCAAGTTTAAGAATTATTTTAGTAGGAGTAAGTTCGGGGAGTGAGAGCTTCTTCCAAATGGAAAGAGGCATCAAGTTGATGCTTGCACCAAGATCGGCCAAGGCTAAACATTCAACTAACTTCGGAAAATCACATGGAATAAGGAACTTGTCGGGGTCTCCAAGTGTTTCGGGCAACTTTTTTAGGATAACCGCCGAACAATTCTCATTCACCGGTGTTTTGGCTAAGTCAAACAATTTTTCTTTGTTATTTAAGAGACTTTTAAACATTGAAGCAAATTTCGGCATATGAAGAAGAGCATCCGCGAAACTGAGCTCGAAATGTAATTCCCTAAAGATTTCAACAAATTTAGAAGCGAGATTATCATCTTTTTCACAGAGCTTTTGTTTGTTGGCTCTCGAAAGATAAGGTATAGACGGTTTAGGCTTAGGAGCAACAACAGGCTCATCATTTGGAGCTTGAGTTTGGACTACCAAAGGTTGGATGTTTTCGGTACTCGGTTGCACCATATCCTTTGTCACCTCGGGTTTCCGTTCCACCACTTTGGGAAGAGAAGAAGGCGGGGGTGGAATTGGGGGGTCCATCATAAGAAATGCCACTTCGGGTGGTGATTGCTTTCAAATCACCTCTCAGCTAAGCAACGGTGTTGCTAGGAAGTGAACCCGAACCCGAAGTAGAAGCGGTATTCATTTTCATGAATTGACCAAACATGTTCTTAAGCTCGATGTTAGAATTTGTTAAAGAAGTCATTTGAGTTTGCATGTTTTTCATTACCGCGTCATTCGCCTTTATGTAGTTTGAGAAATCACTAGTCGTCACAACTTGTGGTTGATGAATCAGAGCTTGATAATTTAGGTTTCCTTGATTAATTCCTCTATTTTGATTGTAACCTTGATTGTACCTGTTTTGACTATTTTGCACATTCGGTTGAGCAAAACCCGACGGTCGAATTTGGTAAGCTACATTTTGAGGACGGTATCCGGTATTTCCTTGATTATAGTTTACTGCGGCTGCTGAAACATATCCTTGAATATTGTCTTGATAGCCCGAAAACGTGTTGCCATCGGTGGCAGGAATGTCGGTTAAGATATGTGCACCGACACAAGTAACACAAGATTCCTCAACAGCTTTTATGGAAGCTGGAGCTGGGGTCACTTGATGTTGTTTAAACATTGCGGTTATGGCACTAGTCACGGCATTGGCTATTTCTGAAGAATCAACATTACTTGCTTTCACTTGAGAAACAATCGGTTTGTTTCTTGAATTACGAACTTTTGATTTGTTTTCAATAATTTTCAACACATCTTGTGCACTTCTTTCCAAAAGATTGCCACCGGTGGCAGAATTCAAAGAATCTTGATCGGATGGGTTTAAACCATTGTAGAAGGTATCGAGTTGATGCAATTTGGTAAAACTGTGATGTGGGCATGCTCGAAGGAGATCCTTGAAATGGTCCCATGCCTCACTAAACGTTTCTTCAAACTTTTGTTGAAAATTTGAGATTTCATTCTGGAGATTTGTTGTTTTTTTAGGGAGGAAAGAAATGGTTAATAAACTTGGACACAAGATCGTCCCAAGTGAGAATAGAAGAGGGGGTTCTTGTTGAGCCAAATCCGGGCCGACCATCGATAGTAAATGGAAAAAGATAAGTTAATCGATGTCTCGGGCAAATCTTTTGTTATGCAAGTAGAGTTAATCTTGTGAAAATATCGAATATGAGGGCATGAGGATCTTCTTTCTCAAACCAAAGAATTGTTTAAAGTTACAAATTGGATTAGTCTAATCTTGAGCTGGAATATGATCAGCATGGGAATGGGTGTTTTACTCGATTGCCTCTATAACCCTCGGTGGGTGCACGGAGTAATTCCGCCATAGTACGTTGATCGGCCATCGTAACTACGGGAGTCTCTACAAGAGAAAATGATTCGACTCTTTGTATAGAACATCTACAATTACAACGTTTCGAAATCGTAGAAGTAGGATTCGTAGATGGTTCTCCAACGAATTTGACGAAGAGCGAGTTTGCATACACTAAGAACAAAATAAGAGAAAAAATAAAAAGAGAGAAAAAAAAATATTTTTGTTACCGTTAATCAAACAATGTGTATGTAGCTTCTCAGAAAACGCACAAAGAAGCGGAGGAGATGGTAAGCGCGAAGCTATTAAAAACCTTCTCCTTTCGGGTCGAAGTTCTTCGGATCAACCCTTCTTATACCTCTCTTATAGTTTGTAATCTAAGGGTGAGCCTAATTCACAAGTGACACAACGGTTGATTTTGTTGTTTTTTTAATTTTTTGGTATTTTTGATTACTTGATAATAGAAAAATATTCACAAATGAAAGCGATAACTTCACGGGGAAGGGTCTTCAAACACTAATCTTCAAACGTACACAATAATCGTTTCACAACCTCCCCGGCAGCGGCGCCAAAAATTGATTCTTAAAAATTCCTTACTATATATATATAATATATGTAAATATATAATAAGTATTCCCAAAATATCAATTAAGAAGAGAGAGTGTAAGTATTCTGTAAGGCTTTTAAAAGATTACTTTTAACAAAGTAAATCCAAAAAAACCTTCCTGTGTCGTTTCCCGATGAGGCATGAATTGAAAATCGTGATTAAGTTTGTGATCGCGTGTTTGAATAATCAAATTTTGATTTGGGATTCTATTTCTACAATCACAATGCAAAAAAAAACATGTAAAGGGCAAGCCTAAACGAAAGCAATTTAAAAGCAAAAACGCGAAAGTGAGGAAAATCAATAACACAAAAATCCTACAGAGGACTTGTCAAACACCGAGCTTTAAAAACCTAAATCTCCAAATTTAAACCCTACAAAAGCAAATTTAATTTTTAAAGGTCCTAAATGATAAAAGAAAATTAAAAAAAAAGAATTTTATTTTTTGACTTTTATTTTATTTATTATGAATTAAAAACTTATTTAATCTAAAAAATTAATTAAAAAATACTAAACTAATTTGGAAAATTCTGAAAAATTCAGGAAAAGTACTTCTAACTACTCTGATCCTAGGAAAAATAAGATGAGCAAAACAGCTTAGTGAAATAAGCAGGAAATAAGCTAAAATAAGCTGCTAGGCTAAATGGCTAAAATGACCTTAAATAAAAAACAAAACAAAACAAACTATAACTGAAAAAGTCCTAAGGGCAGATGGTTAAGGTGTATTGTGTTGAGGTGTTGTGTGAAAGGGAGAGGTCACAGGTTCGACCCTTCTGGCATCTTTTTTTTAAAAAACATTTTTTTTGGTTTTCTTTTTTAAAAAGTTATAAAATAAGCAAAAATGGAAAACTTTAAAAAGGGAACTTTTTATCAAACTTGAAATTAAGCTAGAAATAAGCTAACTTAAACTGACAGAATTGGTTTTTAAGCTAAGTTTGGTATAAAAGGTAAATGTTTAGGACTTTTTTAAGACACACTAAGCTAAGGGAAAGACCAATAAGTAAAACAGATTTTAAGCAACACTATTACGCAAATTAAACCTAGGAATTAAGCTAAAACAATAAGCTAAAAGCATAACAAAGGCAAAAAGACAGATTACAATAAAATCTAAAATTATTAAACTCAATTTGCAAATATCTATAAAAAGCTTAAATCTTACAGGTCAAATAATCAACCATATTCTTAAAACCTAACCTAATAATCAAATCTAAACACAAAAAGAAACATTAACATTTAAAGCTGAAGCTTTAAAAAATCAACCATAAGCCTCTTTTTGTTAAAATAACGAACCAAAACGCTGTCAGGTCACTTTTTTGAGATTACTTTTTACGTAGTTAAGCTATCCTTATGGCTTTAAAAACCCAAAATGACAGATGACAACTTCACCCCCACTCCCCCCACTAATCCCTCAACAAGATTCAGCCAGCAAAAAAAGCAGTTTGGAAACTCAAATTAGGTCATGATTAAAAGCCAAAGAAAACGGGGACATTGTTCAGACAGATTAGGATATTTTTGGTTTTTATAAAACACTAAAGTGCTACTTGCAGCCCTAAATTCAGATATCTAATTAAGTTCTAAACCCTAAAATAAGCTTAAACAGATTAAGTTTGGACTAAAAGCTACTTGTGTACTAATTTTTAGATTCTAAAACTATCTCTAACTAATCTATATTTAAGATTGAAAAGTGGATTTTTAACTTTGAAAATGTGACTTAGAAACTTTGACAGTTTTATTTTGACTAAAAACTCAATTGACAAATGCACTCTTAAACTAAACCTATTCTACTGCATTATGGACCAAAACAAGCATGAAAATGATACCTACAAGCACTTAATCAAAATCAAACCAAATAAGCTAGATTAAAAAGCAAAATTGCCACAGATTCAAACCATGGTTACAATAAACCTTAAACTAGATTTTTAGACTTTGAAAACTTATCTAAGCTGACTCATAGGCTTAATTTGAGCTTTTCAAATTTGACTTAAAGGTCAAAAGACACTCAAGCAGTATTAACTCATGTTAATACTGCTAGTGCCAAACACCCCTTAAGAAAATGAAAAACCATATTAAGCTTATAACAGTTTGATAAAAGCTACAAAAAGCTAAAACAGATTGAACACAGTATTAACCAAGGACAAATAAGCACATTTCAACCACTAATAAGCACTTGATAATAAGCAAACCAAATAAGCAATTTTTAAGCTAAAAATGCAATCTTAATAAAAAAAACATGAACAAATGAAATCTAAACTATAAGCAAGCATGAATAAGTAATAAGCAACACTAATAAGCAAAAATAAGCAAAGATAAGCAGTGAATAAGCAGTAAATAAGCAATAAGCAGTTTTAAGCTAAAATGAGAAAAGTGAAAAGTACCTTGCCCTTTGCTCTAAACAAGGGCAAACAAGCTCTCAAGGAGCTGATCTACAAGCTCCAGCTTATCAAAGATAAGCTGGTAAAACCCATAAGCCCTTCCCTTTTTGGCTTATCTTCCATTTTAGCTTTTTAAGTGATTTTGAGTAAAAATGGCTTAAACACTATAAGTTATGGAAAAACTTATAGTGCTTAAGTAAAACAGCTTAAGTAAGTAAATAAGAGCTTATAAGAGTTTAAACAAACATTTTCATATCATAAAATTGCATTAACTTAAAAACAGGATTTAACATAAAAACCTCAAACTTTCATTAAACTTTTAAAAAGAGTACAAGACTTGAAAATAAATTACAATAAGCTGAAATAAACTAAGTTAAGCTGTGTAAAAACTAGATAGCCTCAAGGGCTTACAAGAGTCCTATTTATATAAGATAAAGAAGGTCTTGGGTCTTCTCTTTGTGCTTCTTCTGTGAGAGGGATGAGAGGGTGTGCTTCTTGTGTGAGGAGCTTCAAGTCATCATCTTAGCCATCCATTTTGCTTTGGCTCCAAGTTCTATAATCTGAGCCTTTAATCCTTGTTGTCCAATCAGTCGCCATGGGATTGCCAATGTGGATTTAGCACCTTGTGGATTGAGGTTGAGTTGAGAGTGATGGGTTTATCTATGGGAGCAGGGGTCGAGGTGAGAGTGATGGGTGAATAGTAGTTTGGGCGGGAAAAGGGTGTTCTGTTTTGTTTGTTACGGGTTAACAGGGTTAAGGGAATTGTTAGGTTTAGGATTAATGGTGTTAGTCCTTAAGGACTAACTGTGTAATGGATAGGGACTAACAGTGTTAGTCCTTAAGGACTAACAGTGTAAAAGGTTTAAAGGATGTTATGGTTAAATGTGTTTGGGCTTATATGTTTTGTTTTGGGCCGGTTTAGATTTAGGGCTTTTTTAACTTGTAAGACTTTTTAGATAAAGGCTTAATGGGCTGACCCGACCCATTAAATAGGGTACAGGTTGGCCCATTTAATATGCACACGTCTTTGGCTTCGACTTTGACTTTGAATTTTTGACTTTTTGACTTTGGTTTTGACTTTAACTTTGACTTTTCATGGTCTTCTCATTCTCGTGCTTAGTTTTGTTGGTTTTGGCTTCGTTTTTGTCCTTTAGTGATTATCTGTTACCTACACAGTATACAAGGTATGTGTAATTAAGCACATACCAGTTGTCAAACATATATTTGGCATTTTATGACCGTTTTTGGTCATTTAGGCTCATTTTAATTGGTAAAAGGTATGTGTAATTAAGCACATACCAGTTGTCAAACCTACTTGGAGGAGTGTTAGATATGTATCTAACTTTTCCTTTATGAAAGAGTGGATTATTTTGAAGAAGGCCAGATGATGATTAAGGGAATGTGTGGGTGAAGACTTTAGGAGATATAAAACCATTTTATGACTCTTTTGACTTTTTAGATTTGTGACACGTACGCGAAGAAAAATATTCTAGTGTGAGAAAATGTATACCTAGATGCATAAGACATATAGATATAGGCATATAAGTTTATCTAAGCATGCATCGACATAATAATCAACGAGACTAATGTGTAAGACTCTATGGCATTTAAACTTTAATTGTCATATATTGGTAAGTCATGTAAAATGACGCATACAAAACATGATAATTTTAAATGTAATCGTCATGTAAAACATGTTAGCATTTAGCATTTAGGAGCATGTGTCATTTAGATAAACTAAGAAATATTTTATCTAAATTGCTAGAAGAAGACAAATGTCTTTATAGTGGACATGCATTTAATATCTAAGCAATTAAACATTGAGCATCAAGATCATGAAGACATATAATTGCATTACATGGGAACAAGTAATCATCTTGAAACATTAAAGCACATATGTGAGGTGCATTGTGTCTAGATTGACAAAGGAAAAGCCTAATTTCTACATGCTTAGTGTGTACTCCTAATGAGATACAAAGTTTATCGATGTAGACTATCATTAGGCATATTTAGGAAGAGCCATTTAATCAAATTAGAGAATGAATATGAGACTATCACTAGTGGTGCTCAATTCAGGCTAAACACGACCATTTTTACGGGTTATACACTGAACCCAACTTCACTCTTGGAAGCAATTCAACCATTGGTCAAATTGAATTTCTAGTGCAATAGATTCTCCAGTAGTCATTCTCATGTTAGACAAATAGAGTTCTTCTATTTGTCTAATGAAGTGTAGCAAAGATAAAATTTGTATTATCTTTTCATAAAGGGCCTAACATGACTCAACTAACATACTTTAATTTTGGTTCGCATAATCCTAATCAAGATGTGTGGAATTCTAAGATAAGCGTAAGCAAAATGTTTTAATCTTTTGTTCAAGATCTATAGGTTGGTTGGTTTTGATTACATATTGCTTGATTTAATGGATGTCTTATATTTAGTCATCTTACATGTGTAGTTGTCATATGTGATATTTAACGTGTTTGGTTTTTCAAAAGCCAAGAGATGTGCTTATTTGTGACGATGACAAATATGTTATATTGAGAGTGCTTTAAGAATTCTCCATTTCATGTTACGTGAAATGAATCTCATCAATATTATTTACCTTAATTGAGTTTGTGATTCTTTAATGATATATAATTGAAAAGAAACATATTTTATATTTATTTTTAAATAAATATGCTTTTCTAAAATTATTATTCTTATCAATGTTGTGTATTATAATTAAATAAGTATTTGAATAAATGTATTTTTACTTATTTATGCATTGACACATATTTTGATAGGTTATTTTTCAATTCTAATAACTTATATTTCTCAAATTATATTTAATGTATTTTCTTGTAACACAACCATTTATGCTACGAAGAAAATAAAATGCATAGGATATATATTATCCTTTATCAATCGTTTAATATGATAAGTCCATAAAATCATTAAACGTAATGTTTTCCAAACATCATGTTATCCTAGATGAATAAACAAGAATATTATTCTTATTTGAGAATTTAGTTAAAAGTAAATTTTAGCTTTGAGTTGTGCTTTTATGTTGTATGAGCAAAGTTTACATATGTTGTTAGTTTGCTCGTGTTTGGTTTTTCGGAAATGACACATTTACCAATTGCATTGCAATGTAAATTGCTTGAATATTTCGGACGAAACATCCAAGTCGTCAATCCTAATTCATTGTGTATTTTATGCATGTATTAAACATATTAGTATAATATTTGGAACACAACCATTGGACAAGTAGACTCAATATGGCATCATCAACACAAGTGTGAGTTATGATCCGATGCATATTCTTTTCATCTAGAAAAGGATGTAATTATTTTCATATCAATCAAGTGTGATTGAGTTATGTAGATCCAAGATGATATCTTTTGTTATATTTTGATATAATCTTGAAACTAAACAAATAAGAATCCGATTTCATGTCCATACACGAAAACTTGTCAATTAGATTCAATAAAAATATCAATCATAATTTGAATAATGAATTGATATATTCTTGAAATCTTTCTTGACCCTCACGAACAATCATTTAAAAGAAAATAGATAAATATTTAAATAGTGTGTTCCATTAATCCTAAGATTAGTTGTAAGGTGATGTTGATGAATAATGATAAGTTAATTTCTTATTCCAAGATTGTCGTAAATTTTACTTGTGCGAAAAACTATTTGTTGTTATGTATAATATACATAGTTTTTGATATTTTATGAGTATATAAATGGGTTTTCTAACCATTTTTATGCAACACACATCTTTTGTAAAATACTATATGTTAAAAAAAATATAATTATGTGTGTATGTTAGAACCATGCAAGCACAATCATTTTCTTTTTCTTAGTTACTAATGTATTAATACAATCTTTTATTTTATTTAATCAACCAAAGGTCAAACAAAGCAAGTTGTTGAAAATATTTAAACGTGTTGTTGAAAATAGATTAAATCATTAGAAATATTTAGGTGACTAGTTTTAACACATTTAATAATATACTTGACAAGTTATTGAACTCTTATTCCTAAGTATATTCCCATACTCAAAAAGATTTACAAGATGTTTATGTAACATTTGTAAATTAAATGATCTATGCCTATATGTAATGCAAGAACAATTTCATAATCTTAATGCAAGAAATCTAGCATAAGTTCTAGTTATCCATAATCCAAAAACTAGCTACATACAAATAATATACATGGCACATGTGCTTAGACATTCAATTAGCTTAATTACAAATAGCAACAATCATTTAATAATTTATACTAACAAACTTAAGACATAAAGAAATGCACATAATCATATAACATAACACATAAAATGCTTGTCGTCGTTTTGTGTAGTAGATACAATACATAGCTCGGTTTTATATGAAAACAAATTAGTTTCCTCCCCATTTCAAAAATTAACCAATTTTAATATTTTTGAAAGGTTAATTACACCATTTTTCAAAGATATACCGACTAGAAATGTCCGACTCGAAAGGAAAAGATAAAATACAAGTATTGCGTTAAAACGAGACTCAACGTTTTGGACAATAAGTAGTATTTTGCCTTTATGACTAACTTAAGTTTGAAATAAATACTTGAAAGTATTTTTATATGAAAGTAGACTCAATTATCTTCGAAATGACGGGTGACACGACTTCTACGGACATACAGTTGATTTTATATGAATTTTCAAAGTTTCAAAGCTACTGAATCAGACAAGTGTTCTTTAACATTTAAAGGTGGCCGGCAGGAATTATGGGGTAGGCCATACATTTAGGGGCCCGCGCCATCTGACACTCGATTTGCCATTTTTTGTACGAAATGTTTACTGATTTTGCAAAAAAGGTGTTACAACTTTTGAAACTTGATACGAACATATAACACTTATTTTTTAAGCATCATTTTTTACCTCGAGCTAGTATAATTAGTGTATTTAACAACAAAAACTTAATACAAGTTAAGTAAACAAAACACTTCTTCTTATTTATTCCCCTTCATGGGTAATTTGATACATGGATCGTACTCAATTTTTAAAACCATTTGTTTTGAAAATTAGAGCGACGTGGCTCCTGATACCAATTGTGGAAATCGTAGAGGGGGTGAATACGTTTCCATTTAAAAACTTAAAACGTTTTGTATCAAATTATCGATCAAGTTGAACGCAATATGAGAAGTGTGAATAATACATCTATATCCACTAGAACATGTCATAGCAATATAAACACAATCATAATGTTAACTTCTATCCATGACATAATCATCATCCAAACAATATAAGCAACAATCAAACACAAGATAGATCTAACCAAATATAAAGGTACGGCGATAAGGTAAATAATATGTAAAGCGAAAAGTAATAGAAAGTGCAATCCGGTGATATTTATAGTGGTACGGTCACATGCACTCTTCGCCCTATCCTTCCCGAGTACCCAAACTCGAGAAAGTACTTTATAGTCGACAGCTCCCTTTAGGCGGAGAAAACCATGCACGACTAAGCTTACACCGATTTCTGACACTAAGCCAAATGTCGAGTTCTAATCATAGCTAGAACCAATCTATCACAACTCTTGTTGCTAACCTCACTACTTCACAACGATTCAAACTTAGCTTCACTTTCACAATTCTCTTCACTCCACAAACTTTTTACTTCAACTTCCCGAACTTTCTTACTTTTACACAACTTTTCTATACTTCACACTTCCTTCACTTCAACTAGTCAGCTACCTTGATCACACCAATCTAACACTAAACAACTAAGATCACACGATCTAACTATTACACAAGTTTGGAAATCCATGGACTCGATCTATACATGTGAATGTAAGACATGTCCCCTAATGCCTAACAAACTGCATAACTTCGTATCTTAATGATAACAGAGAGTTTCTTCTCTTGCACTTGAAGAATAAGTGAATACTTGGAAAGAATGCTTATAGATTAAATGATCAAAGGATTATAGGTGATGTATAAATTGATTTCAGACATAAAAGAATGAGTGCGAAAGGTGAGAAAATTAGTGGGGATAGTCTAGTATTTATAGGAAAACTGAGTTGACTTTTTGTCTGGCCGATCCCCTTAATAATTAAGGGGGTCGCCAGCCTGGACGCTCCTTTTTTGTCTTTTTTGGGGGACGTGTTTTCTGAAATATTTCTAGCCATTTTTAGGTAGAAAATTTGAATTCAAAATATTTATTTTAAATAAAACATTTCTTTTAAATCTAAAAATGTTTTTGTAAAGGATATAAAAATGTTTGTGTCATTTTTATAAAAAGTGTGAGGTTAAAAAAAAAAAATCATTTGATCATAAAATAAATTAAACATTTATTTATTCATACCTTAAGTGATTTACGTCGAGTGCAAACTTTGTTGAAGCAGACTTGAGACGTCGAGAGATGTTGTCGTATGAATACATTGATGATTTGTGATCACAAGTAACTTAAGCACTTTACGTTATGTGTTATAAATAACATGTTTGTCATCACCAAAACATGAAGAGAATGTATAGATTAAATATCGTAATATTTCTACCAACAACACAAACATATGATCCAAGAATAAATGTTTAATGCAACACATGTCAGCCAAACCAATTATCCTACATAGACAATGACCCATCAAAACAATGACATGCTAAACAAAACTCATGTATCACACATGTCTTTCATCACTATGTAAATCCTTTTTACATAAAATTATAATGTCACACTCAAAACTAATATCACAGATCTAATGAATCATTACATTCTATAAATGTAAACAAACAACATTTTTTCATTACATCATAATAGTCCTTTTCATTCTCACTTTCATTACAACATACCAAATACTACGTTATAATCTATTGCCTAACATAGAGAAACATCGACTTGAATTAGATGCATCCTTAAGCTTTTAGATGCACCCAAATATATATTCTAGCTAAAAGTTAAATGCATATACACACAATCACATATGCGTTTTATCAAGTTAGACGAATTTTATGTATATTTTGTCTTATGCGTGTCAAATTTGTTGCTAGTGCTACTTTGCATCGTTTTCGCTTCAGAATTACTTTCGAAATTAATTGGAATGATCTAAATGAATAAAGATCTATCAAATTCAAATCGGTAAATACCAAATATATAGATATGATTATTTCTCATCTTTCCCATTTTAATTTTTCTTTTCACTAATCTCTACTTTAATTTTAAAATGGAATCAAAACTTTTGATGAACACCTTTCAAAAAATTATATTTTGATGACTGAAATGGGTTTTAATTAGCCAAATTAGTACGGAGTATGACAATTTGACCTAGCATTTATGTAGTCTTAAAAAAAATGATGATTTGCACATTCCAATAATTTATTTACACACTCAAAATGTTTGTGTCTTAACTTTTATACCCTTGATATTGGTGTCTTGATTTCACACTCCACTAAGTAGTTTAGGGGTATAAATGCCAAGACACACATAATTTGAGTGTGTAAATCAATAAATAGAGTGTGCAAATCACCACTCCTTAAAAAAGATTAAAACAACATACTTTTATTTTCTTAACAAATTTGTTCTAAGTTCAAACGACTATAACATCTTCATCTTTATCCAAAATATCTTTCATTTCATTCTCTCAGTCTTTATCTTCTTCGACTACTTAAAAAAATGATATGAAATATTTTATAACTTGATAACCGAAACCAATATATTGAATATCTTTAGTTTTTGTCCTCTAGAAAAATAATTTATGTTTTGTTACCGTGTATAAAAATTATTCTTGCTATTTTACCCATTATAAATATCGATAAGTAACACGTATATAACTAGGGCCAATTCTTAAAATGCCCCAGAACTTAATCTTGTTTGTTAGAATGCCAAAAAACTCATTTATGTCACACTCTCAAAATATCACAACGGAAAAATAACAGGGGGTGATGACTTCATAGCACGAGAACACAAGTCATAAATAACGACCTCTACATGAGTCGTTTTAAATACCTCGTTGATACATTTAAATTAAACAAAGTTTGCAACAATAAGATGTCATAGTTTTACACCAAAAGAAAATGATAGTTTTAGTACAAATCAACGAGTAATGTCCATGCAATAAAATCCAATGATATGCAACCACCACGGGTAGACTCTATGAACTTCAATACTAGCCATGCAACTAAGGACCTGAGAAATACATGCTAAATATCAACATAAAGTTGGTGAGTCCATAGATTTTTGTAAACATAAGTGAAATTCAGTAAAAGTAGTGTGGACCACAAGATTTTCAAGTGTATGACCATTATTATAGATACAATGTCATAGAGAATTATTACTACTACACTAAGTTCATGACACCGAAGCTTTAACGTTACGCGCAAACCCCAGTCTGTTAGATTCGTGCATTGAAATTCGGTGTTTTGCCAAAACACCCAAGTACTACTTCAAATGAAATGCGTCTGTTTGACATGGTAATCAGTTGTTACATACCCGGATGGGGGGTTGTTAACCCTAATAGATTTATCTACAACATTCGTGCTTACACAAAGTAATTAACGGTTCATGATAGTGGGGACTTCATGAAAATATGAAAACTTAGGCAATACGTAAAAGTTTAAAGTACTTGTGTCTGTAAGTAAAAACAAGCAATGTATTCTCACCCCGAGTATTTGAAAACAATTATAAAACAATTAAAAGCGGGGCTATAAATTCACCTTAAGCAAAGTAGTGATTTGAGAAATAATCAACAAGTATAAACGAGCAACGAGCTCTAAACATGACCTAATTAAATAACGAGGCGCTTTCGTCTTATGAAAATGAAGTGAAATGATGCAAATGAGTATTTATAAATTTTGTATCACCCGTACATGTTTGTGTTTAAGTTTTACGAGTCAAAATGTGATTTTCGTAAAAGTTATATAATTATTTTAAGTTCTAACACTTTGAAAAATTCCCATTTTGCCCAAGTTGAAGGGTCATAACTCCCTCATTCATTAACTTTTTTGCTTAACTCTTTCTCGTCTATTTAGTATCCCGCGAGGTCTAGAAAAGTCTAAATCCCATTTTATACGTCTCGAACCCCATGACACTTAAAAATCGACTCAAAGTAGTGCGGTCACATCATTTTTAGAAAATAAGTTCACTTTTTAAAAATGATTTTTTTACCCAACTTTACAAGGCCGTAACTCTTTCGTTACTTAAACTTTTGATGCGAGTTTGGGCTTTCTGGAAAGTACTCCATCAGTACTACCAAAAGTTACTACTCACCTAATGCTTGTTTCAGACTCTATCACTCTTAAAAACAGCCACAAAGTTACTACATCAGAAACATTTTCGACAACTACAGTTTTTCAGAAAATGGTTATTTTTGTTCGATTCTAAAATAGCCGTAACTTCTTCGTTATAAGTCCATTTTTAGTGATTCAAGCGGCCATAGAAAGCTTATTAAGTCTACTACATAATCCACAAACTTACTCTTTTCAAAATAAACCATAACATCA
>BQNB010045622.1:26490-38224 GCA_026074375.1 Tanacetum coccineum
CAGATCATTGTGACGATTACTTTGTTGATTTTGCGATAATCACTTCTTTTACTAGAGGTGAGTTTATAGCCTCTCTTTTACTTGTTTTCTATTTACTTTACAAATATCGGGGGAGAATACATGCTCGTTACTACTTGTTTACATATTCATTTACAATCTCTTTTACATACTCTTCTACATACTTGATTTCGTAACTCATTTATATACTCGTCTACATGAATGTTTACAAACTCATTTACATGGTTGATTACAAACTCATTTACATACTCATTTTCATATCTCATAATTGGATACAATACTTGTTTTCACTTATGGACGCAACAACTTTACTTTGATTCAAATGATTACAGATTAGCTTAAGTTGCATGAACTGTTAATTACTCGAAGGGTAAGCGCGAATGTTATAAGATAGATCTATTTGGGATTGACAATCTTCGTTCGGGTCATTAGCTCTCACTAGTTTCAGCGGTACTGAACTAACGAACGTTATACCATGTTGGAGCACGACTGGATTGGTGTCTATAGGGCCAACAACTACATACTTATGAACTCTTACTGTGCCTTGAATAAAGTGGCATACATATAAGTCTACGCCGTAGTTTCATGAACTTAGGGGTGCAATCATAATCACACATGGTGACTATTGTATTGAATACAATGGCCATGCATACTTTACAAACGCTTTGGTTCAACTATACTTAACTTTTTATGACTACTGTATGGGATACAATAGTCATACACATCTTTGATTCCAACTTTAACACTTACCTTTTCATGACTATTATAAAGATTGAAATGGTCATACACGCTTTACAAATCTTGATTTCAACATTTATACATACATTTTTGTGACTATCATAAGGGTTGAAAATGTCATACATACTTTATAAAACTCGGATTCCAACATTTTAATAAGCGCATTTGTGTGGTTTGTGTTTATACGCATTTTAAGAAAACCTATATATTTAAGTTTATGCGTTGTAAGTCTTGTATGGACGGGACTTGTAACACAATAAGTTTACATATATAAAGTTTTGTGATACACATTTATACTTATAAAAACCTATGAACTCACCAACTTTATGTTGACACTTTTAAGCATGTATTTCTAAGGTGAACAAGCTATTTGACATAACTGATGTGCATTGGAGTCCAAACTTTACCAGATTACTTTTCAAATGACACATTTAAAGGCCGTTCTCTCATAGCTTGTGCAAAGGTACTTATGAAGTAACGCTCTTGGATCCTTATTCCGCTGTGACCTAATTTAGGGGTGTTTGTTGATCCCACGCCTTGATCGATTCTTTATGTAGTAAAGAGTTTGTTACCTTGGAAGAATCCAAAATAACAAAGAATGAGACTTTGTATGTATACCAAAGTGTATGCGGAATCTACACTTTGATACTCTAGAGAAGTTAGTTAATGGAACAGTAATGACAAAACAAACAATGAACACAAAAAACACTGCTTCAATATTATTGAAATAATACGAGTTACTCTGAAGTACTGGGGGTACAACCTTGAATGCTATTCAATTATTATTGAAAATAATACGAGTATCTTGAAGTAGCTCTTTCTTACCTTTTCAAGTTCTAGTTCTTACAGTAATCCCATTAGATATTCTTTGTGACCTACACTCTTTTAGGCAAACTCATTTCCTCAGAATAAAAGTACTTCAGTTCTTTGTATTAACTACTTGTGCTTCTAAAAAATTGACAAACCTCTTTTATATGTAGCTGCTTTAAAACTAGTATCATCTAATTTAACAAGTAAATCATCATACTGTTTCTTTAGAGCTTCATAATTTTGCAAACAAGATTTATCATTTGATACCTCAGAATCTGTGAATTGCCATGATGAGCCTGTTTTTTTTACTTGAATTTTTTCCTTGCATGTACTCCAATTCAAATCAGCAACCATCTATAGCACACATTGCCTTTTTAGAAGCATCTTCAATCCTTACTGCCTTTAATGAGCTTCCTTGATTCTAATTTCTGTTGTCTTTACTTCTTGGTGCTCTGCTTCTTAGCAAAAAATGGCCCTTTTATGACATTGGAAACCATTCTACTTTTGATTTATCATATCCAGCAGTACTACTTCCATCAATGATGATCTTCCTTTCCCTGTTCTTGATAGAACGTCTTGCCTATCTTAGTAGTGCCATATTCCACTTTAGATCCATTTCTTCTAAATCATCATCATGAAGTTGCTTAAGATCTTCATGAACTAATTCAGACCCTTGAGGTTGAGTGGACAAGAATGCATAAACTGTGGCATCACTTAAACTAGCAGTACTAGCAGTATTAACCTTGATGTTGCCAGTACTGTTAACAATATTAACAGTATTAGTACTGCTTAGACTGGAAGTGGTTAAAAATGCCAAGTTCTTATCATCATTGTTAGCAGTAGCAGTTCTCTTAACCTTTTGTTTAATAATTTTAAAATTGTTGTACAAATCATCTAAACCCATAGTATCAAAGTTGGGTTTATTCATCCAGACTACCACATATGTATCCCATTCAGAAGGTAAGCTCCTCAAAAACTTAACATTTAGATCTTCTGGAGGAGTATCTACACCCAGAATTGCCAATCTACTAACAAGCTTTTGAAGCCTGTTAAAGATAGAGTCTAATGATTCTGAGCTTGTAGCATTAAAGTTTTCATACTGTTGCTTCAGTAAGGCCTTCTGTGTCTTCTTTGTTGCATCATTTCCTCCAAAGCGAGCTTTAATAGCAACAAACATAGATTGAGCATCAACATACTGGTTAAAGGTAAGCTGATGTTCATTTGGGAGTGCCATGAGGAGAAGACTTCTGGCTTTGACATCATTCTTCTTGCAAATCTTTTCTTCAGTAGTAGAGGGCACAGTCATCTTCAATGCTGTTGATGGACCAGATTCTGGTGTTGTAACAGGAATAGGTACCCATGAATTTCCATTTTCTATTACCTCCCATAATGCATAATCTTGGATCTGAAAGTACTGCTTGATTCTGATTTCCCACATCTCATACTCTCCTAGTTTGAGCATGGGAAGCTTTGCCAACGCATTGTTTTGAGAATTTTCTAACTCCATTTTCCCTAGATCAAAGTTTCTCAAAGCACAGGCTCTGATACCACTTGTTGATCCCACGCCTTGATCGATTCTTTACGTAGTAAAGAGGTTATTACCTTGGAAGAATCCAAAATAACAAAGATTGAGACTTTGTATGTATACCAAAGTGTATGCGGAATCTACACTTTGATACTCTAGAGAAGTTTATTAATGGAACAGTAATGACAAAAACAAACAATGAACACAAAACACACTGCTTCAATATTATTGAAATAATACGAGTACTCTTGAAGTACTAGGGTTACAAACCTTGAAGCTATTACAAATTTACTCTCTGAATGTTTCTATGAATTGAAAAGTATATCTTAAAGTTCTAATTTACACTACACTTAGGATCTCCTTTTATAGAAATACAAGGAGCCCTTTACAAAGATATCAGCCTATCATTTAGGTTCAGTTACAATTCAAATATAAATATTCCGAAATAAACTCCATGCATTCTTATCTTCAGTTTAGCAGCTTTGACCATTGAGCAGTACTAACTTCTTCTACTAGCAGTATTAAGTAACACTGGCAGTACTAACTTTGTACTGGCAGTACTAACTCCTTTAGTACTGTTGGCAGTATTAAGTCATATGAAGATTTATTCCTAACAATCCTCCCCTAAACTTGTGATTGTCCTTCAAATCATCAAGTTTCTTCTGAATAAACTCTTCTAGTCTTCTTCCTCTGCTGATGATTCTTTCAAACAATTCTGTCACTTCTGCACTTGAGATCTTATAAACCTGAGGAGTTCAAATGCCTGTGAACTCTCATGATCTACCTCCAATTTTCTACTTAACATCTTTGTTAACATCTCTTGGCTTAAAGGATACTTCTTCTCTGTCAACATATGAATTGCCAATCCATTTTCCATCAACAAAATATGGATACCACAAAAATCACATAATCTCCAGCTTAAAAGATTGTATTCATGCTGATCTCTCCAAATCTCATCATCTTCATCAGGCTCAAACAAAGTATGTAGATCTCCCCAAAGCATCAGATCAAATCCTTCTGGTCTTGAAGTACTATATCTTTCCTTGACTAATCTGAACAATTCTTCTACATCCAATCTATCAAAGAATATGTTGTTCTTTGGAATAATTGGTACAAAAAATGTAAGGAATGCAAATATGACAAGATTTCGTATGATAAAGCTTATAATGAGACATGCTAACAAAGATCAAACGTTGCAAGCTCATTAGGAGATCTTAAGCGTAAAGAGTATGGATACTCAATGTGCATCAAATATCCATGATCCTTTGTCTTAGAAACTAGAAGATGAGAATGTGTCCTTAGAGTTTCAGGTGTTGAATTATACAAAAGAAGATGCACACCTTAAGACCACCTACAAGAACCTTTTTGAATCTATCAACGTGACACAGGCTCAAACCAAAACTATAACTGACTCTTTGAAAAACATATTACATAACACGATTTATGAAAATGCTAAGTTTCGAGCGCAATTATTTGATAAAGTTTCTATACAAAAGGACACTACCAAAGGTACTAGTACGAATACTAAGTTTGCAAATCAATCAACCTTGGGGAAACCGTCTTTGCAACCTCTCAGAAACCATCATCCACCCAAGGTTGGTGAGTTGAATGATTGGTCAAACCAGTCAACTTCAAAACGGTAACTACCACCAAAGAATCAAAAGTTATTAAAAACGATAAAGTGATTGCCCAGAAATGTTTAGGATTATCCTTTTCAGACTTCATAGGGAGGAAATTATGTGCCTAACAAACCTATTATACTAGCGGTAGACAAACCTGATTCACTATTTCACAACCAAGTGTCATTCATAAGAGTATGCATCAAGAGTAGACAACACTGCTAAACCAGAAGGCCACAACCTAGCAGCAATACAAAGACTGATAGGGTCCCCTCTGCATCTTAGAGTAGTTGCATCAAGAATAAAGAAATTGAAGTAGAAGAACACCCTAGGAATTTATTGCTTTCTAAGAATAAGAAAGATATGTAATCTAAATGTAATAACATTAATCTTGCTATTTGGAATGATAAATCTGAAGTTGTTTGTGCTATGTATAAGCAATGTTTAATTACTTCTAATCATGATGTCTGTGTGCTTAATTATGTGAATGAAATGAATAACTTCAATGCTAATGTTTGAAACACTGCAAATAAAATAAAACATAAGCCAAGGCTCAACAAAACAAAGAAAGTAGGGTCCAAAGAAAAACTTGCTTCGCCTAAGCCTAGAAAACCTAGAACTTGCCTTAGGTGGTCACTAACTAAAAGACTTTTTGACCTTAAAGGAAAATTAATTGAATCCAGTGACTCTGAGTGTCAGTCTGACAGTTTTAAAGGTGATAATGCATGTACTTATCAACCTACGGAACCTATAAGCAAACACTTTCCAAATTCTACATTTCTTTGGCAGGTCGTTCAAATCTGTTTATGGTGCGTAGACTCGGGATGCTCAAAGCATATGACAAGAAATCTGAAGCTTCTCATAAATTTCGTTTGGATGTTTCTGGGAACTATTTGCTTTAGAAATGATCATATTGCTACAATTCTGAGTTATGGTGATCTTCAATTGGGAAATATATTGATCACCAGGGTTTATTTCGTTGAAGGCTTGGGGTACAACCTATTCTCGGTTGGTCAGTTTTTGCGATTTAGATTTAGAGGTCGCTTTCAAAAGGAACATATGTATCATTAGAAATCTTGAAGGACTTAATTTGTTGAAAGGAAATCGTACAAAAAACCTTCACACAATCAATCTCCATAAAATGGCCTCTGCATCTCCAATTTGCCTCATGGCTAGACCAAGTCATGGTTATGGCATCAACTTTATGACCTTAACTTGACACCTATAAATGACTTGCTAAAGAATGATCTTGTCCACCGGTCATCTATTGTGTCAAATATCACAAATAACATCATTGTCCCTTATGTGAGCAAAGAAAAATCAAAAAGGAATCTCACCCACCCAAACCATGTTCTAAAATTTAAAACAAGGCCAACACACTTCATATGGAATTTGAGGTCCGAATTGAAGTCGAAAGCATCAATGGAAAGCATAATTTTTTGGTGATAGTGGATGATTACTCTCATTACACTTGTGTACGCACTTTCTCAAATCAAAAGATGTCTCACCATAAGAGATGAAAACCATTCTGAAGAAAATTACAATTCTCTGCAAGCTCCAGTCATTCATTGTAATAACGGAGAATGGCATAGAAATGTCCTAAATACAAGTGCTTGAATATACTTTGATAGTGTTGGCATCTCTTTACCAAGAGACTTCTATAAGAAACATCCTCAACAAAAAGGTGTTGTGGAACAAAGAAACCAACTTAGTGCAGCTTCCAGAACAAGTTGATTTTCTCATGCGCTCTTTTTATCTTATAGGCTAAAGCAATTGCTACTGCGTGCTACACCCAAAACCGCTCCATCATTCACCGCTGATTTAACAAAACACCATATGAGCTTATTAACGGTAGAAAACCAGATATCTCCTCTCTACATGTATTCGGGGCTCTCTGTTATCCCAGGAATGATCGTGAGGACATTGGGAATCTTGTTGCAAAAGGTGACATAGGATTTTTAATTCGTTATTCTGCTAACTCTTGTGCTTACAGAGTTTACAACTGAAGGACAAGGAAGATTACCGAAACAATGAATGTGACATTCGATGAGCTTTCAGCTATGGCTTTTGAACAAAGCAGTTCAAAACCCAAGCTTCAAGGAATGAATTCTAGACAAATCAGTTCAAGACTCGATCTTACCTATGCCCCGTCAACAATAACATCTCAAAAACTAACTGAATGTGAATTGGATTTATTGGTTGAAGCTATGTATGATGATTATATTGTTGGCCACTCGGCAGCTGCTCCAAGAACTACTCCTGCTGCTCTAACTTCTCAAGCTCTTTAGACTCCAACTGCATCTACAACAATAGCATCAACTGTCATCAATTTCAACAAATCATCCGTCACAAGCTTGCAGATATTCCAAACACTTCACATGATGTTGACGAGCTACAACAACAACATGTTCAGCAACAAGAATGATCCAGCCCACTTCAACCTAAGCAGTTGCTGATAATAATCCAAATGCATTTGATAGGAATACGTTTGTAAATCCATTTGCTCCTCCATCCATAAGTTTAGATGAATCATCCTCTCAACATGTGGAACATGCATACATTTTATCAACCATACCCTCATGAATATCAGTTGGCTAAGGATCATCCTCTGGAATAAGTGATAGGAGAAACCTCATGACCAATTTTGATAAGAAGTCAGTTGTGAACCGATTATGAAATATGCATCTACGCACTGATTGTGAGCACTATGGAACCAAGAAATGTCAAAGAGGCTATGACCGACACTACATGGATTGACTCAATGCAAGAAGAGCTTCTCCAGTTCAAAATGCTTAATGTATGGGTATTAGTTCCTCCTCCGAGTAATAAAACTCTTTTTATTGAAAATGGGTCATTCAAACACAAGCAAGAAGAAAGAGAACACGGTCATCAAAAACAAGACTCGTCTAGTTATGAGAGGGTACCGCCAAGAGGAAGGAATAGATTTTGAAGAATCCTTCGCTCTGGTTACTAGGATGGAAGCTATCAGGATATATTTGGCCTACACTACACATAAATAGTTCACTGTATTCCAAATAGACGTGAAAATTGATTTCTTGCATGGTTCGTTAAAAGAAGGCATGTACGTATGTCAACCTAAAGGTTTCATCGATACTGATCATCCAAGCCATGTTTATAAGCTAAAAAAGGCAATCTATGGGTTAAAGCAAGCATCGAGGGCATGGTACGACGAATTGTCAAAGTTTCTCAAACATAATCACTTCAACAAAGGCACTATTGATCCAACATTGTTTATAAGACGCTTCGACGATGACATCTTAGTGGTACAGTTCTATGTTGATGATATTTTCTTTGGTTTCACAAACCCTAGGTATACCCAATTATTTGTTGACCTTATAAAAATTACTTCAAAAAGTCGATGATTAGGAAATCGAAAGTTTATCCCTTGGTTATTTACAAGTAACCAATCCCCCGTGGAATCTCAAAAACCCTGTGGCATCTTCATAAACCAGTCCAACTACGTGTTAGAAATCCTTAAAAAATATGGAATGGAAACTTGTGATCCCGTTGGAACTCTAATGGAGATCAAAGACAAGTTTGACCTTGATAAGAATGGGACTCTAGTCGATGCAATGAAATATCGTAGCATGATTGGTGCCCTAATGTATCTTACGTCAAGCAGACCGAACATTGTACATGCTACTTGTTTATGTGTTCGGTACCAGGCTAAGACAACCGAGAAACATCTCAAGAAGGTTAAAAGGATCTTATGCTATCTCCAGGGAACCGTTAATATGGATCTCTGGTATACGAAGGATTTTGGTTTTGAACTAACTGGTTTTTTAGAAGCTAATTATGCGGGATGTAAAGACACCTTCAAGAGTACTTCCGGTGAAACTTAATTCTTAGGCAAAAAGTTGGTAGGCTGATCCTTGAAAAAGCAAGATTGTACGGCGTTGTCAACCGCGAAAGTAGAATATGTGTATCTATCCGCTTGTTGTGCCCAAGTCCTTTGGATGCGGACACAGTTAACGGATTATGGCTTTCATTTTAACAAGATTCCTATCTATTGTGATTCGAAATCTGCCATAGCCATATCCTGCAACCCGGTCCAACACTCAAGAACCAAACACATCACTGTCCGCTACCATTTCATAAAGGAGCATGTGGAAAAGGGTACGATTGAACTGTATTTTGTCAAGACCGATTACCAATTGGCCGACCTCTTTACCAAAGCCCTTCTAGTGGATAGGTTTAATTATTTGGTTCGTCGCCTTGGTATGCGCAGTTTGTCTCCACATGAGCTTGAACGTCTTGCAAAATCACAGTAATTCTTTGTATATATTTATCAGAAAAACAAAATACAAAAATATAAAACCAAGAAAAAGAAAATATAAAATTATAAAACCTATAAAAGCAAAATACAAAATCAAAAATTTTTAAAAATACAAAAAATAATCTTCTCCGACATGTCTCTCATAAATCGATAACATTTACGCACCTAGAAATGTTGATTAATATTAACACAGGTGTATAAATGAAGTTCGAGCGAGAGTTTCAAATGTTTTCAAAACATGTCTCTTCAAAATTTTCTTCTACGACTTATAAGTAAATGTCAGCTTAGGACTCGGTCTCTAAAGAAAGGAAAATGTTTATTTATGTACATTTATCCTAAACAACGGGAAGTTCATATCTTCTCGGTCTTGAGCAATGTCATACAAATATTCAAAGTTTGTGAATGCTCAAGAGAAGCACCAATGAAATGATAATTAATCAGATAAATATAAAATCATTAGCCTGTTGAGCACAATTTTTCAAGATATTTTCAAAAAGAAAATTTTAAATTCTTTTAAAATTGTGTGCTCAACAAACTTCCACTCCAAGTTTTCACTCTAATTTATTATTTAGGGGGAGTATAATAATAAAATTCATTCAGCATGCTCTCATGTTCTCCCAAGACTTAGTTAGACTCATGTGAATTACCGAACATTAACTTGTTTTTAATTTACTAATATTTTCAAAAATTGTCAACACATATGCAATTTTTGAGGAGGAGAATAGTAACTAAAAAGTGATCAATAAAGCTTAATATGGATACGATCTTCAATCTATAAGTGCGTTCTCAAACCTCGCGTGAAAACCTAGAGTTCAAATCGCGTGATTATATCAAACCGCGTTATGTTTATAAACCTGTCAAACCGCCTAACTGTGTAACAAACCACCTAGTTAACTTGTTCAAACCACGTGACCAAAGAGATCAAACCGCGTGACTGAAGCTCAACAAACCACGTAGAACCTGTGTCAAACCGCCTAATCTTGGTGATCAAACCGCTTTGTACTATGCTTTCAAAAATCAAATCGCCTGTCCTTTGCTTTTTCGTCCTTGTTCTTATCTCTTGGTTAAACCGCGTGAATAAGAACCAAATAAGCCCAAAAAACCCTTTGAATAAGCAGTTTTTCATATTAATAAGCAACAAAAATAATCCCTTTATAAGCTGTGAAATGTTTTAGCAAAGAAAGTACAAGATTTTTATATTTCTCGAATAAGCTAAAACCTAAAATATAAGATATAAGCTACGTTTAAGTCTTATAAATAAGTTGTTTTTGGACGTAAATAAGCTACTAAAACTAGTAAGTATTAACCTAAAACAGTTTTTGACATAAAAGGTTTAAGTTTTTCTATTTAAACAACTAAAACACTTGATAAGAAAAAAATAAGCTACGAAATAAGCTATAGTAATAAGCTATTTAGACACCTTTTTAAACTATGAAAACATTTTCCAAGAAGCTTTGATAGATTTGACACTAGAAAGTAATAAGCTTTATGAGTAAATAAGTTCCTTATAAATAAGCCGAATCTAAATAAGCACTAATAAGCCGAAAACAAGCTCACACACAAACCACAAATCAGCCATGAAAAACCAAACACAAATTATTGCCCAAAATCAAACCATGACGGCTGATACTAATTGTAAAATATTCAATAATCACACATAAACACAATATAGAAGAGAAGAGAAGGAAGAAAGATGGTGGAGGTGTTTGATATTTCTTGAAAGGATTTTCTCTTTACACACTAATGAAACACACACTCACACCCTCTCTATGTGTAGAGATGGATTCTTATATAGTCTAAGAACCCGGGTTGGGCCTTACTTGGACTATTACAATATTTAGCCTAACGAACTAGCTTATCGAACTAACTATTACATGCTTAATATTGTCTAACTATTACAAGACTCGTGAGATCGATAATGATCGTCACTTTACTAAAACTGAATTCTTAATAAAAATCCACGATTATCATGTGTTCCTACAACGATTAGTGCCAATTGCTTTTAAAGAAGTGTTGCCGAAGTCAATATGGGATGCCTTGACTGAATTGAGTCATTTATTTTTATGACATCTGCTCAACAGTTATGCATGTGGAACATATAGAGACATTGGAAAAATCTAGTGGAAACGTTGTGCAAACTAGAGAATATATTTCCTCTAGGTTTTTTTAATTCAATGGAACATTTGCCTGTACATTTAGCTTATGAAGCTAAAGTGACTAGACTAGTACAATATCGGTGGATGTATCCTTTTGAGAGGTAATCAGCCAAACAAGCCTCATTTTATATTGTATTTTTTTTGTCTTATGCTCTTATCCCCTACGCATTCCACTGTTATGTAGGTGTATGATAAACTTGAAGAAAAAGTTCATAGTAAAGCATCCATGTAGGGTTCGATATGTGAAGTATACCTCATTCAAGAAAAAACAACATTTTGCTCACAATATTTTGAACCTCGGGTTCAAACAAGGCTTAACCGTGTTCCAAGAAATGATGATGGCATCCATGTGGGTGAAAAAAGTAAAGTCAATGTCCTTATTCATCCTTGTCAGCCATTTGGAGAAGCTACTGAAAATTATTGGTCGAAAATGAATACATAGTTGCAGAAAGATATGTTCTTTTAAACTGTGTAGAGATTACACCATTTGTGAAGTAAGTGTGTTAAACACTTATAAATTCCAATTCCTTGTGCATATTACTTCTTTTCAACTAATGTAATTCTTGTTACA
>BQNB010045623.1:0-14896 GCA_026074375.1 Tanacetum coccineum
TGCTCCATCACCGGTTTTATAATTCAGGGATCTTCCGTCCCCATGTCCGATCAACTCGAGGATTTCTCAGTTAAATTGGTTTAGGGATCAGGTCCTCGTCGGATATGTTTTTTTTTCCAATCTCTAATGATGGAGAGAGTGTGTTAATTGGTGTGTGAGTGAAAAATGATGATAAAAAAACCCATAAAACATATACGTAGCGCTTGGTATGCATGAATCGAAGTTGAAATGTAATAAATTATTATTACAATGGAATGAAAATATTTTATTTGTTTTGAGTTTTGTAATGAAATGGCTTATTCATTGGTTCATTCAATTACGTCCGTAACCACTAATTTCATTACATAGCCACCCCTTACTTTTTTTCATTCCATTACGACATGGAATCATATGTTGGTATATATTATTTATTTCATTCCTTTCCAACGTCTATTACATCATACTAAACAACATGCGTAAATGCCATATTCCATTACAACATAACAACTAAATAGGTCAATGAAACAGTAATAACTGATTCAAATACCATGTTCATTTCATTACATCACCGATTATATTCCTTTATTAATTTATTGCGTCTGACCATAAAGTCATCACTTAAGCTGTAACACTTGATGCTCTGATCGTCAAATTTTGTTTCTTTCTTTTGGCGCTACCACTCCAGATAGGCCAAACACCCCCTTACATAAGTCATCACTCATCACTCACCACATATTGATTAGCATCAAGTCCCATGCTTTGATATTTATTTTGTTTCCATACAAAATGACAAATAAAATAATTTTGAGTTTTATTCTACGTAATATTTTATGATTCTTTCGGTTAAGCTTGTCTTTTCTTTTGAGATGTTATACATAAATAATTTTTTTTTGATAATAGTTTTAGTAAAGAGTAATATTATAACTCATTGTGTGTATTAAACAAAATCAATAATTGAAATTATGGTGTCTTGTGATCACAAATATTTTTAACTACCACAAATAGTATAGTTGTAAGTGATTTGGCTACACAGAAGGACTTTAGTTTTCAAACCTCCTTTGATAAACATTTGAGATGCATTTGAGATAGTACAATGAAAATATGGGAACGTTCATTCAAAAATACCACCTCCGTTAAGATATCATATACACGTCTGATTAAAAACTTCATTTCTCATTGACATGCACAAAAAAAAAACTTTTAAGAAATTAATATTGTGTTTTTTTTTTTTTTTGAATTTTTTTTTAGTAAAGAAATAAAAAAGTATAAATTTAAACACGAATTCAGTGTAATTTTTTTGAAATGATACATTTTACTTAAAAATTAAATCAAATCACAGATTTTAATTTTTTTCCAATTCTTTTCCTCTATAAAAAAGCTACTTGAGGAAATGCTTGCAAAAACCGTGAATGTTAGCCCCCGGTGCGGTCGACCACCCTTGTAGCTTGTAATCGATCCTGAGGCGGGATTAATTGGCGATTAATCGGATTGACATTTCTAGCAAAATTTGGGTAATTTCAGCAAGTTTCGTGTATTTCCGGCGAGTTTTAGCTATTATTGGCAATATTTTTTTCTAAAAAACAACTTGTAATAGATTTAGGTTGTGTTTGGTAACAAGCGTTTTGGAGCGTTCAAGAGCAACAACGACCAGCGAAGCAATATAAAATGAGAAAAGGCTTGTTAGGGTGGTTGGGGGGGTGTGGGGTGGTGCGAGGGGCTGGGCAAAATTTGGGTCATTTTCAGAAGTTTTTGTGTAGTTCCGTTTATCCCTTTCCCTTTTCCTTTTCCATTCTCCCTCTCCCCCTTTCCTCCCTCTTTTTTTTTCTTTTTCCTATTCTCTTTCCTTTTCTTTTCCGTTTTTTCCGCCCGGCTTCCCGTTTCCGGCGAGTTTTAAGTTATTATTAGCAAAGAGTTATTTTTTTTGTTTTTTTTCTAAAAAACAACTTGTAATAGATTTAAATAGTTAATAAACGTTATCAAAATAAGTTTAACGGTGAGTTTTAAAAGGGTACTGTCATATTCCTTAGTACTTCTTTTCTGACTTATCTTCTGGAAGCTTAGAAGGTTTCCTTTCCGGAGTTTGTGCCCCCCACCGTTGATCATTGTAGACCAAGCGGACAAAGCCTATTTGTTTGAATCCATTACAGTTATTATCGGCAAAGTCGATGTCATTATTATGTTTGCGTCAGGCGGTGATTTTGTTTTTTTTTTTGAACGAACAAATTTTTATTTATTAGAAGAAAACACTACGCACATAGCAAAAGCAAGCCTAGCGAATTACAAGGAAATAGAACTAAAACTAGACTAAGGAGTTTTTTTAAAAAAAAAATTTTAAAAAATAAGATAAACCAAATCCAACGGGTCATGACAAAATCATCTCCTGGTCAATTAAGCACAAAAAGAGGAATTACAACATCTATGGTCGAAATCCAGAAATTAAGATTTAGGTAAGACAAATAATCAACCAAAGAAATGAGCCAGTAGGAGTGACTCGGAAAAAAAAAGAAGACGTCGACTTGTCTGGCGTCGACTTCGTATTTTTTCAGAGAATCCACGGAACTTTTTTAGAATAAAAAAATCTTCATCTTGTTACGGAACGTCCACACTACCACCACATCATGACTAAACACACCCGCCAGTACAGCATAGCGATTTGTAACTTAGAAGAAGACCTAGACTATTCATACCACGCAACCCATTCCGCATAAGACCTAACCCGACAACCCCACGTATATGGGACACACCACCAACGGGCAATCAAGATGCTTAATTGACGAACTAAATCGCAGGAGAAGAAAAGATGGCTAACAGTCTCCACTCCTAAGTCACAAATGCCACAATTTATAGAGTCAAGGGGAATACCTTTCCGCGAGATGTTGAATCTAGAAGGCAACGAGTTAGATTTCACCTTCCAAGCGATCACGTTTATCTTAATAGGAACAAATCGAACCCATCTGGTTTTGAGGGGGTGATTAATCGGCTTTGTAGACTTTTTTTACGACACTGCTTGAGACTACTCTTTTTTTGTTTTTTTATGTTCTTTCTTATTCAATACTCGACAACACACTCTTAGGATTCATTTGAATTTATGTAGAGAAATGCTTTTGATGATTTATTAAAAAGTTTGGTAGATCTCAAGTGGTGTGTAGATTTATTGAAAAAGTTTAATTGGCTGAGCTGGATATGGTGGAGGAGATTTGGTCTGTGCAACTTCACATGGGCCTTTGTGGTTTTTATTAACTAAAGAAACACACGTTTTTAATAGAGCAATGAAGTTTGAAATCTGTTTTAATTTAGTTAGTGTAACATTTTTTTTATTATAAGATAATAATCATTAACCAAATTTGAAATGTGTTTTATTTTAATCACTAAGAGTTTTAATAATGTTTTATTACAAAATAATTTTTATGTTTGGATAATTAAAATGAAACATTTTTCAAATTTATTATTTCTTTATATCATATACAGTATCTTTTTTCACATGTGTATAAGTTGGTTGCACATTTAGTTGTATATTAAGTTGGTTGAAATTAATGAAATTCAAGAAGCATATTGGTGGTGACACGTGATGGGAGGAGATAAGGGCGAGCCTTCACTCTTTGTTGCATCCGGTATTAGAGCCTTCTAAGTTGGTGATCTTACTTCTTAAGGGAAAATTTTGTATTTGTTGTACAATTACGACAAATACCCGAAGTTACGATCGCGGAACCTTGAATCGCGGTTGTATGCGAGCACTAAGTAAGCAAACACAGAACCTACAAAGAACCGACAAGAATAGTGTGCACACTTAGAATACCCACGTAACAAATTCGATTTTTTTAAAACCCTAATACAAACTATTACAATGAGGAACGAAGAATGAATAACGAGCAAGCCCTCCTCCATCCCTAGTTATAGAGATGAAGGAGGTAAAAACTTTCCTAAATTAAATAGAAACATCTCCTTGCCTGCAAGGCAAGCTTGACTAATCCTGTTATAATCTAGTCCTAATCTAAATTACAATATACACGTAACCCACCCAAAACATATGTTAAGCTTAACTCCTAATATCCCCTACAATTTCTACCTTAGAGGATTAACACTGAAACCCACCTCTTTTTCGTGTTCTAGAACCTCAAACCGGGACACCCTTGTCGAACCAGAAGCTTTGTACCTCGTGTAATTTTCCTAAATTACTTTTATAGACTTATTTTCACTTTCTTCCTTTTTTCCGCAACATTAGCCCTCGATGCAACCCTCGTGTAACAGGTAACTCTGCTACTTACCGGTTACCGTAATATTTTGCCCCCACCGTTTATACCAAGGTGTACCGTTTTTAATGCTCCTTTACAAGCAGTCACTTGAGTTTGTCTTCTCGTCAGGTTGCTTACCTCCAACCGCTAATGAGCCCACTGCAGCATCAATCGTACTAACCCGAAAATCCTCATTTTCAAACGATTCCTTTAAGCCTATGCAGTCCAACCTCAAACCAAGACGACGTTTTTTTCATCCTGTACTTCATGACTTACCTGTTTCAACACCAGGACCCAAGTTGTTTGAGAACCCCACCTTGTTGTAACACCAAGTTTGTTTTTGAAACCCAACCATGTTTAAGTAACCAAGTGCTTTAATCCAGCAACTTGTTGTTTTGAACCTCCAATGCTTTTGTATCCAAAAGTCATCACTTTGCTTCCAAAGTATACACACAGATCTTTTCCTGATCCGAGTAACATAACCTACAACCTTTGACAACACACTTGAATCTACCCAATACCATTCTTCACAGTGTAACCCTCTTTTTGACGAGTACCTAATGAAATCAAATTTCTTCTTACCCCTAGAACATACTTGACATCTTCCAGTATAAAGTTTGATCTATCATGCAACTGTAGTCGTCACTATTTTCCCTGTCCGCTATGATAGTGCATTGTCCAGGTATCGCAACCTAAGGCTGAAGGGGACCGACCCAATTCCATCAATAACCCTTAAGAGTGCATATAAGAAAATAACCCTCATATGTTACATATCAATGAAGGACCGCACCGGGGGCGTGAATCCATTAGCCAGAATTTCAGTTCATACACTCATCAATGGAGTCTCTCCTAGCAGATAATACCACTAAATGAATAAGTGAAGAAGTCTTTAGCATTCCCAACGGGCGTATGAGAGAGATCCTATTTACCCTTCAATTCAAACAATCATTAATTACAGAACACGAACCCAAGAGAAAAGTCCCCTGAATCATCCACCACGAACATTTTCTATCTATGCTCGCACACCATCACCAATCTCTCCCACCCCCCTCCGTCACGATCCGCACGCCTACTTCGACAACATACTGGTTTCTCTTGTATAACAGAAACTACTTCTTAGAAATTAACTAATTCCACTCCTTGACTAATCCTGCGCACATTTCCACCAAGTAATGAGCGTACCTGGAAATGATCTGACCTTCCCCTTACATATAACCCGTCACCAGTTTCTTCCTTTGTGCCTTCAGTTCTTTTCTTTAACTCCCTTGAATTCAGAATCGCTAGAACATCCTCCATTGTCAATGATTCCTTCCTATACAACAATGTCTCCACAAAGTTTTCATAAGACGATGACAACGACGTAAGTAACATAAGTGCCTGATCCTCATCATCAATCTTAATATATATATTCGCCAAATCAAGTATCAACTTATTAAACTAATTTATATGATCACCCAGTTTCGTACCTGGACTCATATAGTATGTGTATAGCTTCTTCTTCAGACGCAGTCTGTTTGCTAAGGACTTAGTCATATACAGACTAGTTAACTTCGTCCAAATTCCTGCAGCAGTTGTTTCCTTGGTAACTTCCCGTAAAACACGGTCTCTTAAGCATAGAATCAAGATACTTTATGCCTTCTTCATCAAAGCAGCCTTTTCTCCTGCTTCCATGTCCACGGTTAATGTCTCTAATGCAACATCACATCCCTGTTGTACCATTAAAGCACGCACCTTTAATTGCCATAACCCAAAGTCATTCTTCCCATAGAATTTTTCGATGACAAACCTAGTTATCTAACTAGCCATTCTTCTTTAACCTTGCTAAAAACCTACAACTTGTTTAATTACTCATTTACATGCTCATTTACAAACTTGTCACTGCTCGGGTGTTCCATGTAGGGCATCTGACATGAGCACATGTCCATTAAGTCACTGCTCGAGTGTTTCAGGTAGGGCATCTGGTATGAGCACATGTCCATTAAGTCTCTACTCGGGTGTTCCGGGTAGGGCACCCAGTATGAGCACATGTCCATTATTTCTGTTAGCGCATCGGTGTCATGAGCTTAGGGGATCGTAATTACATTTTGTACTATTGTATGTGTTACAATGGTCATACACTTGAAATCTTGTGATCCAGACTACTTTTATATGATATCATCTTTCAAGACTTTATTTATTATTCATACTCGTTGACTTTTGAAAACTTAATTACGTTTCCGCAACGTTTTAAGATTTCATTTGAAATCTTGTAAGACTTATCCACTTTTGATTAAATGCAACAAGTATTGATTTTCAAAACGTCCATTAGTAGTCGTTCTCTATGCCTTGTGTTTGAAATACTATGACCTCACGCCCTCAGACACTCATTCGTCTAGGCCCGGTTTGGGGGTGTTACATGATGAACAAAACTTTAAATGTACAATTGTTCATATGATAATGTTCATCACATAAGTGTTCAACAAGTAATTATTTATCACATAATGCTGATCAAAGTAAGTATTAATCATTTATCACATAATTATTTATCAAAGTAAGTATTAATCACAAAATGTCATAAAAGAATACTAAGTTTCAAGTTTATGAAAGGATTACCATTTGGTTAAGTAGGATTTGAAGTGTTTGGTTGTGAAGAACCAAGTTTGGAGGTGTTGTTCGAGGATGCTAGTGTTGTGATTTTGATTTTTTGTGAGTTTTTGTCTTTAATACCTTAAGTTTTATTTACTAACAAGGTATGTTACCCGCGCGTTGCCGCGGAGCGGAAGTGCATGTGTTTTGCGATTTCGGAACAGTGTAGTTATTTATTCAAGGAAGTAAAAACAGAAAAAAGACTATATTTTGTAAGGAATCGTGTGCAAAAGTTTTGTGGTACATAAGGGGACGTTTGATACTGATGCAAAAACCAAAGAGGTGTATTTCTCTCTTCTGTTGAAGTTATAAAGACCTAAAATACCATCCCTTGCACAAATTTTATTTAGTGAACTACCATATAAAAGTATAATGAAACGACAAACAAGAGAAAGATTAGACGTGACGAACAATGGTGACTGGCATTGATGTAGACAAACAAAGATGCAACAAAAAGTGAGGAGGGCACTTGTTAAGTCGAAACAATGAAGCGACATGGGAATGAGATATAACCCAATCCTATTTAGAGGTTAACCCTATATACTAAACAGAACGAAAGCACACCCATCGAATACTCGTACACTGTTTGAGCGGGGCATCGGGCACGTATCGTTATCTTTTTTCTTATTAATTCAGCGGGGCTTAAATGCAGGTAACCTATTTGCACATTTATTATGAATTTACGACAACAACAAAGAACAATCTCAATTCGAATCAATGCTCACTAACCGTTTGAAGTTGCAGTAAAAGCACCACAATGTCGTGTACAATTTCCAACCTACATATACCAATACAAAGCAAAGAAAAAAATTTCCAAGCCAAGCTAAAAACCAAATTCAACCTCGAATAACTTACCACCTCAGTCCCACTCCATTGCCTCTCAAATGTTCGAAAGAGAATAAGAAGAAGCAACCAACGACTTGTTCTAGTACATGCCATCCACTTAAGCTCTATATATATGTGCTGCAACTCTCTCACTTTCTCCATCTTATCGATTATTCTTAACTTGTGTTGTTCCAATGATATATACATACTTCTTTTGCGTCCACGGAAATCTGACAATAAGTTAAGAATAAGTCAATTAGCCACTTTCTTTTTGGTATTCATATACACATTTTATTAGACGATAATGCTACTCGTATTCAAAGAAGAGCGGTGTATCTAAACATTTACAACTTTGTAATACATTATGTAGACTAATTATGATCAGAGTTCAATACATATTTTTTTCATACATAAAAATACTCCCAGACATATAGCACGTATACAGGTTCACTTTTGACCCATTTCAAAAAAACAAATCATCTTATTTAAAACAAAATGCCGTTGGGTTCACAGTTAAAAAAATAAGCAATCCGATGAGTGAAGTGAAGGGAAGTAAAACAATACCTTGCGGAATATGGAGTGATGATTGTAACAACAATGAAGCATGTTGTCACCATTAGAATCTGATCCTAAATTCACCATGGCCTCCATTTCTACAAAAACCATAGCATTAGAACAAAACAGTATACCATTTTAAATGTCACTAACTTGAAGAATCATGTATCAAAGAAGTGCCTTAGTATTCCGAAATTATTTCAGCTAAGAATGGTTTATTGGCTTTGTTCATAAAATCTCATGATATAAGCAAGGTGAACAATTAGTGCAAAACTCATCAGTTCGAAACTCCAATGTTTCACACATACGTCCAATAAATCTGTGTAACCGACTAAAGTGTTCAAATGAACATCGTTTTTTTGGAATTTTCAGAAAACGATGATCGGTTACATAAAGCAAGTCGAACTGTTGAAAAAACCAATCAACTTATAAATGCTTCAGCAATTTACCTGCGCTTTCAAGGTGTCAGTCCCATTTTTCGTTAACAAAAGTCGCCAAATGATAAAGCCCCATTAACAACTTCATAGGCTAGCCCGTCTTTTGGTGACTTATAATGTGACTTAATATCTGAAATAATTTTACCCGGTTAGACATTGGAAGTGCAAATATGATGGAAAGCTAATAAGGCATTTTTTGCACCTCCAAACAGCCCATAATAAAGCTAATCAGCCATTATTTTCAGCTTGTGAGCTTATTGACATGAGCTTATTAGTTCAAATATGCCATAACCCTATAAGTCGAAAAAATAAACCTGCACCAATTTTTTGGTTGCAGGACCTGTTGTTTTTTTATGGGCAGGGAAATGGAGTAGTGCAGGCCTAGAAATTTTCATTCATGTTTTCATATTCATTCATCATCAAAAACACAATTCAATTCGGAAAACCATAATACAGCACATACTTTCTACATAAACAAATTTACACCCAAAATTGTAAAAAAAATACATTCAAACAGAAACACGAATGGTTTTGTGTGTGTGTGTTTTTGGAAACCAATGGTTTTGTGTGTGTGTGTTTCTAGACACCGCATTGTCAGCCGTGCATGTTGAATCTCTCTTCGTTACTTTTTTTATTAACAAAAACTAAAAATCCATTACAAAAATTAGCAGGGCGCAAGAAATACAAAGTACAATCTCTAATCTTTACTTAAATTTGGCAGCGATACATAGACACGTAAAGGAACATTTTATGTAGTTGTTGAAGGTTTTTATAACAATAGTCCATTGTTGAGGGGTTATGTGTGACATTAGTGATTAGGTTTTAACTGACGTGTTATGTAGTTAACCTGAGTTTGGTAGGGCTAATTATGCCCAAGAGTTACAGATTCTGTTTTGACATATCCATTAGCTATACGAGGAGGCAAAAAGGTGAAACTGTTACCCATTTTGACCCGTAACCCAGCCCGTCAATTTTATCATCAGTTTCTACTTGAAAATGACACATTCAAAACTAAAATAACACTCGAGGAGCAAGACTGATCACGTACCCATCTGAAATATGCAGGACAATGCACGTATTCCTTTTAAGTTCAAGATTTCCATTCTCTTCCTTATATCCTCTTTTGTGAGCTGACCGAACATAGCCTAATAAACAAAAAAAATGAGCTTATTTTAATTTGTTTAGACCACTGTAATGATCATCTATAACCAAAACAAAAAGTCAATGTAAAAGTTTGCTAAAGAGGATAAAAAGAATACACTCGCCATGTATGTGGTAGCATACCTCACATAAGTTCCGTTCTCGTGTAATGCCAATCTTGTTTGCGACATCTAAAGTATCGTAATCTGGAGTTAGCTTAACATAAGATTTCTTTGCACCATCAGATCTGCATCTCACAAACATATAAACATAAAATAATTTTGACCATCGAGTAGTAAAAAACATCGGAAGCTCAATAAAATTTATAATTTAGCATCTTTAATGATGGCAATAATGATTTATTCGTTGTTGGATCCAATTTCATTTGCTAAATTTGTCTGTGCAGTTATACCAAAGCAAAAAATGTACTGTCTACAAAATATTGAAATGTCTTATAGGTCACACAGATTTGAATATGTCACAAATTATGACCGTTGACATATCTTAACCATGAGAATGCATATAACTGTAAATCCACATGAGCAAACTAATCTAATATCTTAAATCAGCTTATAAACATAAAGAAAATTAATATTAATACATTGTCAAAAGCTTGTAAAAGCCAGAATTAGCCACAAACCTTAAGCAATGGCAACCAATATGAAATGCGTGAAACGAATTATAAGAAGAAGGATGTTTCCGCATCATATTAAAGTAACATTAAAGGAAGAAGAGAGACATTTGGCATGAGTCGAGGCATATAAAAAAAACCTGATAGCACTCGCAATACTTTTTCAGGCACATTGACTTCTTGCAGTTGCAACCCTTTTTGTGTATTGCTTCAAGTGGTGTCACTTGATCTTCATCTACCTGTGGACAATAATTAGTATTCATATCACAATTGTTAATGAAGAAGATCAAGTTTTTAAGCAAACAAACAGCCCTTTAAAGGTCAATGCACTTCAGAAAATTCAGCAGCCAAACAACCTTTATTGTAACTTTTTTCTGCACAAAATTTAAGCAACCAAACAACCTTTTAAAGACCATTTTAATGTGAAAAAGAATGTAGCCATATGAGCTTTGGTCAGATTTAACCACTCAATCCTAAATCTAATAACCCAAAAGCTGTCCAAGCTATTTTTGACGTTATTCAACTCATAGGGAATCACCTAAGTAAAACCTGCTAAAGTACTACTAAACTACCTTAGCAAAAAGTACACACTTTGTCTTTAGAAGTCAAAATTGGTAGGTAACAATGCATATTTCTCATCTTCACAAAACTGGCAGGTAATGTTTTATCTAAAAACACGTTAGATGTTAAATATCATCATAGCCAATAAAACTGTCATAGGCAACAATCTAACACACAACTATGCACAGACAAAACGCAGTGGTCAAATGGGTGTTTGTTTCAGCTTATATAGCTGGCTTATGACCTATTTGGTTTTGCGCTTATGTTTCATAAGCTCACATTTTGTGCCTTATTTTAAAACTTTTCGGCTTATATAAGTTCATTATGTCATAATGAGCTTATATAAGCCGAAAAGTATCAAAATGTCCTAATGAACTTATATAAGCCAAAAAGTGTTACAAACCTGTAATGGTGCTCTTAAGTTACAGGCTGAATCTAAACTTAATATTGACGTGATATGTCATCAACGGATAGGTTTGGATCTCTTATTTTAGTCTACCTTCTACTGTGTTGCGTTTGTTATGCACGTAACATAAAAAATTTGTAAGCGTGGCCCTATTATGATATTCGCGATTTTAGCTAACTAAGTAAATTAAACCAAACAGACCCTTAACCTTACACACCAAGATTCTATAAAAAAATATTTACAGGTAATAACAAAAGGGGGGATACCTTAAGTTTTGAGTTTAGCAGTACCATCCATCGGGATCAGTACGGACGATTCCCCATTTCTCAAAGAATACCATACCTTAGAGTCTGCGCCCCCTGTTTGGCGCATCGTTCCTGCATCATCCTATTAAGGTCTTTCTAAACTGAACTAATGAAACCATAAAACATCCGCTTTTTTATCAGTTGGTCTCCTCATTGCAAAAGTCTCAAGTTACCAACTTTTCTAATAAGATTAAAGAAAATGGTGTTATCAAAGGGTATCAAAGGCTATTTGTATAGATTATTTTCAGCAGCCCTTTTGATGTCTTAAGGGCTGTGTGGGCAGCTTGTTTTCGGCAGCGGTTATGATCGGTTGAGATTAGTTGGTAAATGTCTCATTTTGAAATTTAGGGTTATGTTAATAATACCCTTGAATGGGCTGCATTTAAAGATTTATTAATCATGGAAGCACATGTATGTAAAAAGCAACTAACTAAGAACTTACCCAAATGGCCGAAGTACTTTTTCCTTCTGTATGTCCATCAGGCGGCTGCCACGTTGGTAGGCCAAAGTCTTCAACCTTGCAAGAATATCAGGAAACATGGACAATTTAAATTAATAGTTTTCCTTGTTGCGAAAATGGTAAATCTGAACCAAATCATATTGTGACACCACGATCCCTACTACGATCTGTATTGGTCGATGGGTATCCTTTTTATGTCCTAGCTTGATAGTTAAACCACACGTTTAATATTCCACTTATTTGTTTCCCTTCCCGAGCCCACGACGACACAGTCTAGCCATTTTGACTCTTTAGCTAACCGACCCAAATTTGGTAACTCTGTTAAATGTAAGTGGAATAGTAAACGTGTTGTTTACATACCACTACAGTAAACACCGGCTTATACATATCACTACAACCACTGTTACTCAACATGTACTAAGCGCAACAAACTATTTATATCAAAATCACGACAAATATTAGATTGCCAATTCCACTACAAAGCATGAAACAAAATTAAAACAAATGATTTCCCAAGAAGTGTTTTGGATGAACTTACATGATCATGGAAGCCTCAACAAACGCGTCGAGAGTACAATTCCAATACCTAAAAAGAAACCTAATATCCAGTCAGACTAAAATCACTTCCTTTTAACAACATAATCAATTCATAATTATAAGCTAATCCAAACACCCCTTTAACTAAAGCAATTTCGAGTCTATAAACTAACGACTGTATTTGCTTATGTTTACACTAAAAACACTTACTTTTATTAGGGATTATCAAGTTATAATGCTAATCCAAACACCCTCGTAAGTGATTATATGGGTAAAAACAATTTTGAGTAACAATTCATATTATTTATAAAACCCAAAGCTCATAATCAAAAGATAACAATAAAAAGCCATGAAATGAGTTACTGCCCCATTTGTTCAAGATACCTACCTGGTGATGGTGACTGAATCGATGAAAAAAGGAGGGCCGGTGGAATTTGGTGGGAGATAATGGTCTTGTATTAAAGCTCTATTCATCAATTCTCGAGAGAGAGAAAAAATGGTATGTGTGTGTGTTTTTAGATCTGGGAATGAAAGTGGTAAATGTGATTTGGGTAAAAGACACGTACCTCCTGGTAAAAGACACGTACCACCCACGTGTTTGACGAAGTGAGAGAGAGACGAAGTGGGAGAATTACCGGGTCGGGCGGGTTTTCTATAAATGCATTTAAGAGGAGGTCATTAAAGTTGCCTAGGGGCAACGATCTTGATGTATAATATATAAGTATAATTTGTTCTTAGCATCTTTGGAAGTTATATATGCACCAATCTTGATAGGGTTTTTCTATCTTGTGCTCTAGGGGCACATGATAAGGACACTAAAAATACAATAAAAGTACACAGGGTCCCACAGAAAAGTACACAGGGATTCACATTTTGTGGATCCCTGTGTACTTTTTTGTGGGACCATGTGTACTTTTGGTATTCTTATCATGTGCTCCTGGGGCACAAGATAGAAAGACCCATCTTGGTATGTTGGAGAAAGACCCATCTTGGTATGTTGTGTTATGTACATAAGTTTGGTGGGAGCTACTATATTTCGCCACTTTCACTAGGGTGTTTACGGAGCGGTTCGGTTAGTTGGACAATTTAAACTATCCTTCGCGAGGCGGGTAATTTATTTTACTACCCATAACTGAATCGTACTAGGCGGATAACCGGACTTGAGGTTAACCGAAATGAGCAGGTACCCGCGGTTCGGTTCACGGTTAACCATTCTAGACGTTTTTATCGAGTTTATCTCCATGAAAAATAAGTTGATCTAGTTAGTAAATTGTTAATTTAGTATAATTAATTATCATTTAATGGATAAATAAAAGTCATATTAAAGTTATTTTGTTACAATAATTCAATTCAAATTAACATACATAACAAATTAATAAAAAAATCGTTATTCAACGTTTATAGGTTACGATCACGTTAACCAATTTTCACACATTGATGCTTAGTAATGTTTACATTAGAAAAAAAATCATTATACAAAAAAACCAGTGCAATAATAAAATCAAGAATTGTACAATTAATTAACCATATAGTTAAAAATATACATATATATTATATATGGTTTTAATTAACCATCTAGTTAAAAATATACATATATATTATATATGGTTTGGTTTGGTTAACCGCGGATATCTAAAAATAAAAACTGAAACCGAACCGTGATAAGCGGGTTTTTTCGGTTTTGGTTTTTTTTGGTTTCGATTTTTTGGGTGTCGGGTTATTTCGGTTTCGGGTTGAGTGGTTCGGCTCGGTTTTCCGGTTTCTTGGGTTTTTAGAACACCCCTAACTTTCACCAAACAAAAAAACAATAGTTGTGATATTGTGTTAAATGTTTCATGTTATGTTTATACATACAACGCGTAAAGTAATCAAAATGTAATTGAAAATGTTGTAAATGCGATAATTTAACTCAAAGTACAATTCTTAAGATGTATCAAAGAACTTATTAAATTATTTAGTGAAACTGAAAATGAAACATTACATAACAATGCACGCTATTCGTCATGTAAACTTCTTGGTACAACATTTGAAGTGTGCACTCCTTCTTAACTCAACTCTTGGGCATGTTTCACTTATACCTTTATAGTTTTACGTGATATCCTTCTTGACAACGTAACATAAAGCCGACATCATTTTGGTAAAGAATCATTCATTTTTCATCAACTATAACACAATAATAAAAAGTTGTATCATATAGTAGAGT
>BQNB010045623.1:16033-44168 GCA_026074375.1 Tanacetum coccineum
GTTTATTTATGCTTAATCATGATGTCTAGTGCCTATTCTGCTTAATTGTTAGTTTTAAAATAGTTTGTGTCACTTTCTGAGTTAGTACTGTTAGTTCATTTGTTAATACTGTTAGATTGATTCAGCTTATTTAAGTGCTTATTCTTGATTAAAGTCTGCTTATAAATGCCTTATTTTGTAATTTGATAATTTGTTTTTAACCAATTAGGATCAAATCAGCTTAAAATAAAAAGAAAAAAAATTGATTTTTGAAAACTTTAAGGGCTGTTTGGAACCAGCAGTACTAACCCATAGTTAGTACTAATAGTTCAATTTTTTTTTTGATTTTAAAGCTAGCAGTACTAACTCAAAGCTAGCGGTACTAACTCCAAGTTAGTACTGGTAGTTAATACTGTTAGAACTGTTAGTTCATTTTAGCTTATCAGCTTATTATTTCGGCTTATTTAAGATTTACTTAGCTTTTTAAAGTAGATTAAGCCCATTTTCGTTTACTGTCTTTAGTAGAGCTTATTTAAGTTTATTTTTTTCTTTTCAAAGCAATTTTAACGGTTTATCAGTTTGTAGCTTCTTAGCTTATTTGCCATTCTAGTTTATTCAAGTTGCTTATTCTTATGCCTGAGTGTTTATTAGGGTTAGTTAAATATCTGTTTTAGCTTATTTGTGTCTTAGTTTAAAAGTTTTAAGTGTTTTTACCATTTCTAGCTTTTATGCTCATTCTAGCTTATTTTCCTTGCTTATCTTTGTGTGCTTTTGCTAATTAGGTATAGTGCCCATTCACATACTTGTCATATTCAAACATATATTATCAATTCGTCATTCGATTTTCCATTCTAGCCTCGTTGGGACATAACGACCCGGGAACACTCTATACTGCTTCTGGATTCATTGATTTCGCTGATTTTGTTCCTTGATATATATTTATATTTGTTTATATTTATTTATATATATATAAAGGGGTAAGTTTCGCGCGAGTCAGTCTCCAAAGAAGTCGGGGTCAACTAATGCTATAAGGAGAACGACATGGCTCGATCTACTCTTGAAATCAAATATTCATCAAAATGAGAATCACATTCTTAGACCATTCATTGTCGCTATAGCAAGGAAGCTTAAAGCACTTATCCAAAAGGACGAGCTTATAATAGCAGATCTTGAAGGTGCATGATTAGAAAGGCTGAAGCAACAGTACAAGAATGATGTGAAACTCGAATACCATGTTGATCAACTCAAAGCAGCAGTGTTAACAAAAGCAAAGTGGAACATTGATGAAGATGAAGTGTCAAAACCCAGATCGTTTAAACGACACATGTCTAAAAATACAAAACCACATCCTTCTTTCTAGAACAATGATTTCTACTACCTTATGTGTCTGAGCACGAAAGAGAAATACACTACTTATATCACCAAGCACTATGCTGCCAGATACTACAAAGAAGGTATAGAAGATATAATATCTGATAGATGGTGCACAGACACTCATTGTTACATCTTTGAAGCCCTTAATGGTATTCACCATTGGGAAGATAACATAATTGACTTCTTCAAAGCAGAAATGAGTACCATAACTGAAGGAAACGCCTACTCAGACTTAAGGATCAAGTCAGTTGTTCTTGTTGGGAAAATAGATTGTAACAGACTTAATACTGGTAGTATAACAGTTAAGTCTGGTAGTAATAGTTAGTTCTATTAGTATTGAGTTAATATTGGCAGTACTAAGTTAGTATAGGTAGAGTACATACAGAGTTAGTACTGGTCCATTGTTAGTTTCTGTTCATTAGTTAAGTCTGTTTTAAGACCAGTATAGTAAAATAGTATCTTAGAGATATCTTAGGAGATATCTTAGGAAAGGATATGTATTATCCTTTGACGTTTGTAAAGCCCATTAGGGTTTCCTTGGTGTATAAGAGGAACCCTAAGGCACAATGTTATGTAGTACATTTTGAAAAATATCTAATAAACAGCTTAGACTTAATAGGCAATTTAGAATTAGTGTTCTTCTTAATTCTTGTGCTAAGAGTCCGCATTTACGCTTGATATTCTGTAGTCAGTGGCTCGCATAAGTTTATATTTGGAGGTTATCCAAGTTAGCGATCGTCTTACTATAGGCTAGTTCAATCCTATACCTAGGTCCGACATGTGTATCAGAGCCTTTCGGGGGGGGGGGGGGGGACTCTGAGAAAGAAGAATCACTAGATCACTTTCAACAACACCTCCTACAATGTCTATAAACAAAATGCTCGAACCTGCTAATGATATTACCCAAATCTTATGATGAACATAAACCTTGAAAGTGCATCAGACACTGTGTTGCACCTAAACAACTACATGTGTTCCTCAAACAACTGCTATCTTAAATATCAACACCCTATGTTCTGAAGAATGGAAGGAGATGATATATGGGCTATGGGAGAGGGAGCATTACCTTGATACATTGATAATGAAGTATTGAAGGTTATTTCCCAGATGGAAACTCCCAAAAAGAAGAAGTTCGCACTGGAATGGATGTATTGTTCGAGTACTTTACCAGTTACTGCTGCAAAATTCAAGCTGTTTAAAAAGAGAGGTAAGCTAAGATATCATTGCTGATGGCCATTCTCAAAAGAACATATTAGATGATTTTCATGGACTGGATGAGCAAAAGTGAGATATTGGGAAGCCATCAGAACTAGTTTGGTGGGAATGCTATTCAAAAAAATGCATAAGGCTGTTTTCAAACAACAGTTTTTGAAGCATTTATAATAGCCAATTCAGAAGGGTTAGATAAGGATATGACAAGGTTCAACACGTACTTTCTCTCAATGGGAAGCTCATGTTGCGAATGTCAACTGAAGTGCAAATCATAAGTTTCTCAAGATCTTTGCCTTTTTTCTCCCCAGCATGGTCCAATCTGGCAATGACAATGAGGAACAAATCCAAGATTGACAATTTATCTATGATGATTAGTAACAATAACCTTAGATTTTTGATCAATGAAATTCAAGGTGCTTCAAAAACAAATTCAAGTGCTTCAAAATGTGCTTTTGTTTACAAAGCAAAAGTAGCACGAATAATGGTTAAGTCTGTTTTTTTTTCTGGTGCAGTCTTGTTCCTTGCACTCCTTCTACTTCGTTCAACCAATATTCCTGAAAAGTGTTGCTTGCTGGTTTTGAGCTGATGAAGTAATCTATTCCCTTTTTGCCAAACAATCAGAGGACTGGGACTTACTTCATGAAGATCTAGAACAAATTGATGATGTGGATATTGAAGAGATGGATATTAAGGCAATTAGCAATGATTGCTGATTAGAATGAAAGAAGTTCTATAAGAACATAGGAAGGTGAGTTCGCGTGGATTGGAAAAAACACAGTTTGTTGGTTTTGACAAAAAGAAAGCTTGATTTTCAATTGTCCAACACTGGTCACTTGCTAGGGAAGTAACAGCCAAGGGGACACATGAGGGAAATTAAGAAGAGAGACTACATTTTAAATCACATCAAGATGCTGGGGAGCAAGAAGAATATCCAGATTGGTTGCTGACAAATGGATGATGGGAGAAGTCAATTGGGGGAGAACATACGAGGCTGAAGTGAAAAATCTGGCACTAATAAGCAAGAGGAGTTATATGTAGCTATTGTTAATTGGGCTATATATGCTCAAGCAATGAGGTAACTTTGTGTTTCTAAAAAAAACTTGCATTGGATTTCATACAATACTCTTAAAACACTATGTGATGAACAAATGAATCAGTTAGGTGATCAAGAAGCACAAATACTTGCATATAGTCAAGCTGTTAAGAAACTAGAAGCTCAACTTGTTACTTTTCAAAAACAGCAACTTTCTCTAAATGAAAAAAAAAGCTTACATTTTAGCTAATAAATATATGATAAATGATGAAATCATTAAAGATATAGGAGAATAGGAATGAAAAGCTGTCAAAGCAAAAGAGAACATGTCAGAAAATAGTAGATCATGGAAAGATACGTCCAAGAATATTGGAGATTAATTCATTCTGCTGGGCATGAGTTCTAACAGTAAAGTGGCTTACGGATTTGAAAAACAATCAAACAATAGGTTCTAAGTATGAGGAAGAAACAACTTTTCTGTTTTTAAAAATGTTTCAAAAGAGATTCAAGTAGGAAAACCTTCGACAGTAGATTTACAAAGACCAATGATTTTAAAGGTGTTCCACATCCCCTAAGTGGAGATTATACTCCTAGACCACAAGAGGAAATTGATGATTCTTTGTATGTTTATGGTAAAAAGGTCGCAACAAAAACCTGAAATTAAGTGTCTCATGATGACAATTACGTCTGACCATGTCACCTGTCCAATCAAATGCGTGAAGATCTTGTGGAAATACCTCTGAGCAATCGTTTGAAGACTGAAATCCAGAAAGTTTTAAGTGAACCAAATGAATTGTCTAAGTCAAGGATGGAAGTAACATATTAAATGTGTGTCTGAATAACAAGAAGTTAAACCTAGGTGTTCAAAACACGTAAAAACTCCTAGGGCAAACCACTCAAAGAATTAAAAACACAAAAGTTAATAGAAGAATTGGAATGATATGATGGAAAGAGAACTATAAGGGGAAGGTTACTCTTTATTTAAAAAAGAAATGGTTTGTTTGTGGTATCGAAGAGGTCAGTTGATTAAAATTGTAACTATTATGAAAAGAAAATGCAAGGGAAGCTGAGGTTAAAAGGGTTGTTAATACTCCTGGTAATGGGGTGGCAAAACAACAAAACCAGTATGGACAAATGCAAACAGGATTAATCACTCTAATAAATTTGTTCCTAGATCAGTACAACTTAATGCTGGTAGGCCAAAGTTTAATTCTGTTAGGCCTAATATTAATACTGGTAGGACAAATATTAATTCTGTTAGGCCTAAAGTTAATGCTGTTAGTTCTAATATTAATACTGTTAGATCTAGACAGCCAGTACCTCACAAGACCTCAAACAGTTTAAGTCCCAAAAGACCACAGATGAATCAAATTAATCAAAGAAGGGATTTTTCAAAATCATATTCATCTGTAAGAAGACCCTTTGCAAAATCTACAGCACAAATGGCTCATTCTAATGCTGTAATGGGAAGTTGGGGATCTGCTGTTAAGACCTCAGCAAGTTATAATTGGAGGAACTCTAGACCAAACTTCAATTATAACAGTGGACCTACTTTTATTAGAACTGTGAATGCTAATGGTCCACAAGGCAGACCCAAGCCTGCAAAGGCCTGGGTCCCTAAGAGAAACTAATTTCTCTTTTTCATGTGCAGGAACATCCACTGAAGAACATGGTAGATAGAGGTATATTTGATAGTGGATGCTCAGGGCACATGACAGGTAACAAGGATCAACTGGAGGACTTTGAAGAATTCAATGGGGGATCTGCTACCTTTGGAGGTAGCAAAGGCTACATATCTGGTAAAGGAAAAATAAGAGTTTGTAATTTAGATTTTGACAGTGTGTCTTTTGTAAAAGAATTAGGACATTTTAACCTTTTCTCAATATCACAAATATGTGATAAGCAGCACAAGGTTCTTTTTACTGAAACTGAATGTCTTGTTGTGTCTTCTGACTTTAAGATGCCTGATGAAAATCAGATACTTTTAAAGGTCCCTAGACACCATAATATGTACAGTTTTGATATGAAGACACCTACTCCTGCAAAAGGTTTTGCCTGTTTGATTGCTAAAGCCACATCTGATGAATCTAAATTATGGCATAGAAGGTTAGGTCATACGGGTTGATTCTTAATTAATTATGGTTGACCAAAATTAAGTCTGGTAGTGAAATTTTTAATACTGATAGGTTATTGTTAATGCTGGTTGCGAGAACTTTGACTTTCTTCTGCTTTATCACTGTTTAAATGTTACCGTTACTGATTTTTACGGCGCCATTATCGTTTCTCAGAGAAGCTATATATAGATAAAGTTTGATTTCTCTTTCATACTTATCTTTTTATTGCTATCTCCTTTTCGCAAAGTAAAAATCTTCTTTAATTTTATAACGAAAATAGCTCCAAAGGGACGTCCTGTTACACAATCTACAACCTCACTCACATCAAAAACCCAAGTAAACATTCATCCCTCTTATGATACGGTAGTCTCAAGGGCCCAATTAAAGTTTATATTGCAGACAAACACAATCAAGTGGTTTTTGCGCAAGCCAGACGAAGTGCAGGGTTTGCTGAGATAGTGGATTTTCTCCGAGGTTCCAACCTCAGGTAGCTATAAACTTCTAATCCCAACTGTCTATGATTCCCTTGTAAAATCAGTTTTGGTAACAGCTACAACCATACTATAGCTGATGGGACTCTAGAAATACATGCAACCATTGATACCATAGGGTACACAATCACTGAGGCGTCTATTAGAGATACACTTCAATTAGCAGATGCCACAGGGATTACAATGTTGCCAAATGATGAAATTTTTGAGGGGATGGGGCAATGGGATCCTACTGATGGAACCTTCACCTTTTGGAAAAGCTTTTTCACACCCCAATGGAGATATTTAGTCCACCATCTTTTGCACTGTATAAGCTCTAAAAGTGGTGGATGGGATCAATGTCGGTAGCATAATGCTACGCTTTATTTGTCATCCCTGAATAAGTTTTATAATTTTTCAAAACTTATTTTTGATGGTATGGTGGCAAATTTGAAAAGCAAGACGAAGTTTTTGATGTATCCTCGTTTTCTGCAATGATTTTGAATATTCAAACGGAAAACAAACACCTTTATCTGCTGTGACTCTGACCAAAAGATCTTTGGGAAAATAATGGGGTTTATCGAAGGGCACAAAGACTTTATTGCCTGCTATGTTACTTGTGCTCACTACCAATCCAAATGCAGGTCAAGCACATCATGCTGTGACTCAATCTCAACCATCATCATCCACACTTCCAGTCCCACCTACATCATCACCTCCAGTACAATCTCCACCACCTATCCTTGCATCCATACTTACACCTACACCTATACCTGCAACTGAACCTACACCATTTGAACACACCTTTGAGGAACCATCTCCTGTCCACCAACACTTCTCACCCCCACAAGAACAGGCTCACGAACAAATGACTATGGATGATTTACTTCAAGTAGTTCCTCAGTTGATATCAAGAATTGACAGCTTGGAAACAGATCTCAAACAAACCAAGCTGACAATGGGGAATGCTTTTGTGAAGTTAGTCAAGAAAGTGAAGAAGTTGGAAGGGTTTTTGAAAAAAAAAGACAAATGTGTTGTGTCAGACTCTGAAAAGGAAGAACCTAGCTCAAGGGAGGAAAAGTCAAGATGATCCTCTAGCTTCTTTGGTACAAGGACTGGTTACTCCTTCTATGACAAAAGTGAATGCATCATGGGAGGAACAAGTGGAAGACATAAGTCCTAATACTCTTGAAGCAACCAAAACTCTCTCCAGGGTTGCCTCTCTAAAGCCAAAGTCCATTGATAAGGGAAGGAGATATAAGAGAAGAAAAGAGACTAAGGGAAAGAAGGTTGTCACAAGCTTGGATTTTCAAGAAGAAGTTGATACTGGTGCTAAAGGAGTTAATACTGCTGAAGGAGTTAATACTACATATTAAAATTTAGTAATGTTAGGTAACAAGTTATTATTCGCCTGTAGCTAAAATGTCTATTCCTTCTCCTGATAAAGGCCAAAGAGCAGGAAAAGCTCCTATGATCATTGAAGAAACTCCTAAGAAGTCAAAGGAACAAGTTCTACAAGAGGAAGCTAGCCTTGCTGAAGCAATCAGATTGGATACTTTACAGAAAGAAGGTGGCTAAACAAGTACATTTGGATTCTCTCCTAGCACAAAGAAATGAGAAGAAGAAGAATTAAATGAGCAACAAAAGAAAAGAAGAGCTCAAGTTCAATTTGAAGCTCAGCATTACACAGATGAAGATTGGGATTTAATTAGAGCAAAGATTAAAGCTAATGCAGAGTTGTCAAAAAGTATGTTAGGAAGTGACTTACAAGGAGAAGATTTTGCAAAGAAGATGGTTGATCTAGTAAATCAAAGGAAGAAATATTTTGCAGAGGAAAGAGCAAGAGCTAAAAGAAATAAGCCCATGACCCAATCACAGCTGAAGACATATATGATGAATTACTTGAAGAATCAGGGGACATGGAAGTTATCTCAGCTGAAGAATTTGAGTTTTGAAGAAGTTAAAGAAGAATTTGATAAGCTAGTGAAACAGGTTGAATCTTTTGCACCAATAAACTTTGAAGCCACTAAAGCTAGTTTGAAAAGATTTGGTGAAGAGCTCCAGACAAAGACTACAAAAAGACTGAAAGATGATGAAGCAAAGGATGCTGAGCCAGCCAAGAAGTCTGGAAAGAGGAGAAAACAAATGGCAAGAAAAGGATTGCATACAGACCTTAATAAGGATGATTCTGAAGGTTCAGATGAAGTTAGTGAACAAGATGATTCTGTCTCAGGTACTAAAATTCCAATTAATCCTGTTCCTGTAGCTATGAAATCACCTAGTATAGCTACCTATAAGATCATCAAGCAAGGAGAAAAAGGAGTGTACCAAATAGTTAGGGAAGATGGAACTGATATAGTGTACATTAATTTTGGTGCTATGCTGAAGGATATATCTAGAGATGATCTTACTGAGTTATATAGGATTGTAATGAATAGATATGGGATGGATGGACCAGAGGATGAGCTAGAGAAGGTATTTTGGAAGTATTTAAAGAATATGTTTGAAGAACCTCTTAGTACAGATCCTATTTGGAGTTTGTTAGGTCAGCAAAGGGTCATAAGTTGGAGATATTATGATACCTGTAGAGTACACTGTTTGAACTTGGAGTCAATGGATATATATATATATGTTAATTGAAAGAAAATATCCATTATCTGCTGAGATATGCAAAACTATGCTAAATAAGAAACTTCAAGGAGGAAAACCAGATGAGGATTGCTATAAAATGTTGAAAATGATGGAAAAGCAAGCTGGTATTAGGAAGTAGTGAAGTCTGAAGAGTTAGAAGTCTAGGATGGAGATAAGAAGGATAACACTTGGTGGAGGTGCTATGCACTAACACAACAAATGGTTATCAGTTCACCATGTCTAACTGACATAAGGACTGGCTAGTCCAGGAGCAAACGACTCTTGGTAAAGACTTCTCAAATCCGTTCTATGGTTGACAACTTGCAAATAAGTTGTATGGTTTTCAACTCACCATATCGTTTGAAGTGAAGAGTATTGGACTAGCCCACAATTTAAGGGTTTTGAGAAAAGGCTGTGGGAAAAACCATAACTAGTCCATAAGATTATGGCTTTATGGTACAGGACAATTATAATCCATATTAGATGTGACACTTAAAAACAAAAAGTGGTATGGTATGTCACTCACTAAGTTTCCGTACAAAGATTGACATGGTTTATCAATCCACTATGGAATTTACCTTTTTTGCTAGTTGCCAAAGGATTGAACACCCTGAGCAAACAGCTACAGTAAAGGCATATCAAATCGTTTATGCTGTAATGGTTTTGCCAAAACCAATGTGTATTCAACTCAACATGAATAAAGTACTGAGAAGTTGAAAGGTTTTTTCATCAACCATGGAAAAGCACCTTTCTGGTGGCCAAAGGACTGACTACTCCAGAGTGAATGGCTAACTGGTAAAGAGACATCAAATCCATTTAAAAATTTTCAATGATTCACCTCTCACAGGAGTTAACACACCTGGAAGTGATGAGAATAGACTGAAACTATAGAATTTGTATGTACATATTATCCAAAGTTTTGCAAATATTTTTTTAAAATTTATTTTTAATGACGATTGCAGACGAGATTGAAGAAAGTTTTGCTCAAAGATAAAAAGAGATGACTTTGAAGCATTGCAGATCAAGAATAACTTGAAGAATTCTATTTTACAACATCCTTAGAAAGACTTAAGTATTTAAAGTATAAGATCAAGAAAGTAATGAAGGAACTTGAAAGTTCACAAGTGAGATTAAGTTAGGGGAGGAATATTGTGAATAATTGTAAAAGAACTTAATACTGGTAGTATAACAGTTAAGATCTGATCGTGTTAGTTATATTCTGGCAGTAACTAATTAATACTTGGCAGTACTAAGTTTTAAGTCTGGCAGTAACTAAGTTAGTTACTGGTAGAGTAGCAGTACTAAAGTTAGACTTGGGGGTCATTTTAAATAAGTCTGTTCAAAGTTTAAGTCTGTTTAGTAACAAAATAGTATAGTATCTTAGAGATATCTTTAGAGATATCTAGGAAAGGATGAGTTATTAATCCTTTCACACGTTTGTAAAGCCCAGTAGGGTTTTCTTGGTGTATAAAAGGAACCCTATGGCACAATGTTATGTACGTGATTGAAAAATATCAATAGAAGCATTAAAGCTTAATAGCAAATTAGTATTATTGTTTCTTCTTAATTCTTGTGTTAAGATTCCGCATTAACACTTGATATTCATAGTCAGTGTCTCTCACATAGTTGATTTGGATTTATTCAAGTTAGCTATTGTCTTACAAAAGGCTAATCAGATCCTAAACACAGGACCTACAAGATCCATGTGTATTTGCGCTTTAGTTCATTTAATAAAGTATGACTAAATAAAATTATAGAGTTTTTCGTTAAGTTCCGGCGTTTATCCGAAAATTACCATTTTTAGTAACTTTCTATTTTTGGTAAGTTTTTAGTTTCGGGACGTTAATACCGTCCCCTATAAAGTGATATATCCATATTTTTTAAACGCACTATCTCGATCTAAACGCTTAACTCATATGTTCACTTAACTAATATGTGCTAAAATATATCATTTTTAGAAATCCTACATTTTTGTTAGTCTCGACATCACATAAATATGTTCATGACATTTCTAAAGTTTCTAATTAATATCAAGTTTCTAATGTATCCGTGAAGGTTTTAAAAGCTCAAATAAGCCCGAAAGTGTCCGTAAACGTTATTTATCAATCCCAACAGCAACTACATTATTTGTTTTTCAAAAAAAGTGTTTCAAAATTCATTTCGCCATAACTTGGCCGTTTAAAGTCCGTTTTTTATGTTTAATATACGAAAATCTATCTATACGAAACGAGCTATCCAAAAACTACTTTTTCGACCATTGGAAATATTTTTAAGTGTCCTACAACCTCAATTACATTTTCAATCAGCAACTCATATTTTTGAAAATGTACCATAGACTTAACCATAGACTCAACCATAAGACAGCCATAATGTCTAGTCCAACCTAACTTCTTTTTCGCCAAAACATACCAACAAAACCACTCTTAATCTATCCTAACCTCATCATATCTATTGTTGCAACCCACATTTCAACTCATCTCACCATAACTTATAAAACAACAACATAATACTTCCATTTTTTATAAAGTGTCAAGATCTTTTTATCATTCTTTTGCTAAAATAACACCACACATAGACTCGTAAACTTGAACAATATTGCATAAGAAAGAAGAATGAAACAAGAGATGGGGTCAAGATGGCTTACAAGAATGAAGAGAATAAGTAGAGTAATCACAAGAATCTATACCCAAAAAGACTAGATTTTATAAAACCCACCCACTTATAAAATTAGAAACCCTAATTTTATAATCTTGCAAACCCTTGAAATTTAAAGAACTACTACTTGGATCAACCTTAGATAACTATAACTAACATCTTGGAACACTTGGATCTTGAAGGAAATCAAAAGTTATGGATTGGGTTGGGTGTTGTAGGTGAGCCGTGAGCAAGAGAGCAAGGGAAAGAAGAGAGAAATTTTTGTGAGGCTTGTGTGTGTGAGATATAACCTAAGAATGAGAAAGTATGGTATTTATAGGACCAAGTTAGGGTTTTGTGACTTGGTTGGAAGCATCAAGTGGCTAACACACACCAAAGGGGTGTGCCTTTGTGGTTTCGGCTGAAAATAGTCACAAGGACCCAAATGGGTTCAAATTTTAACTCATGGTTCACTAGAGATGCATAAGTTGGTCATGTTGAGGTCAAATGAAGTCAAAGTATGTGTAAGAAGTCACATGCCCATGACTTGGTTAGTTTCTTGTGCATGAGAGTGACTTCCTCATAAGTCACCACTTATGCTTACATGATCACATGCATGGGTTTTTCAAAAGATGCTTTAAGAATTAATTTAGGATGCATGGTGATGTTGTTGTGGTTTAGGCGTCCAACATGTCAAGCAAAGGGAGGTGAATGAAATTTTTAGCATTACAATGCTTGACGGATGATAACTCGAATTTACACGAAAAGATTGCGCGAAAAACGCAATTTAAAAGATAAAACCCTAAAATTAATATCGGAAGTGATTAGAAATCACGAAACACTTAGAAAAGTTAAAATATCTCTTACAAGGCCTAGATTAATTAATAACCTATGTCGGGACGCGCCCGATGACGTTTTTCAGATTTACGCGGGTTAACTTCCCGGTAAACTTTCAGATTCAAACGTAACGTGTAAAAGTCAAAGATAAAAATTGGAAAGGTTTAAAATATTGACCTGAAATTTATGGGGTGTGACATCCTTTCCCCGTTAAAAGAGCTTTGTCCTCAAAGCTTAGGACGTAGCTTGAGGGTACTTTTTCTGCATTTGTTCTTCGCGCTCCCAAGTATACTCGGGACCACTTCTTGAATTCTAACGGACCTTCACGATTGGAATGCGACTTTGCTTTAAACGTTTAACTTCGCGGTCCATAATTTCAACCGGTTCTTCAATGAAATTGAGCTTGTCGTCGACGTGGATTTCGTCCAACGGAATAGCGAGCGGTTCGTCGGATAAGCACTTCTTAAGGTTTGAGACGTGAAAGGTACTATGAACATGGCTTAGTTGCTCGGGTAACTCAAGTTGATATGCAACCATTTCAACCTTGGCGAGGATCTTAAAAGGTCCAATATAACGAGGGTTCGGCTTTCCCCGTTTGCCAAAACGTATTACTCCTTTCCATGGTGATACTTTCAACATAACCTTATCCCTAACTTGAAACTCCAATGGCTTACGTCTCTTATCAGCGTAGCTCCTTTGTCGATCACGTGAAGCTTGTAGACGATGCTTGATTTGGATGATCTTCTCTGTTGTTTCATGAATAATTTCTGGGCCAGTGAGCTGAGCGTCTCCCACCTCTGCCCAACAGATAGGCGAACGACATTTGTGACCATACAACACCTCAAAAGGTGCAACTTTAATACTCGTATGATAGCTGTTGTTGTAGGAGAACACTATCAATGGTAGATGTTTGTCCTATCCCTTTCCGAAGTCCATCACACACGCTCGTAGCATGTCTTCTAACGTTTGGATGGTCCTCTCACTTTGACCATCTGTTTGTGGATGGTAAGCCGTACTCATATCCAGTTGAGTACCTAGGGCTTCGTTCAACGATTTCCAGAAATGAGACGTAAACTTACTGTCTCGATCAGAAATAATCAAAACTGGCACTCCATGTCTCGAGACTACTTCCTTCAAGTATTGTCTCGTCAACTTCTCCATTGTGTCGGTTTCCTTCATTGGTAAGAAATGGGCAGACTTTATGAGTCGGTCTACAATTACCCAAATTGTATCTTGACCAGATGTCGTCTTAGGTAACTTAGTAACGAAATCCATAGTAATGTTCTCCCATTTCCATACTGGGATTACAAGTTAAACCAACAAACCGGATGGTTTTTGGTATTCTGCCTTAACCTTTGCATAAGTCATGCATTTACTGACATACGTGGCAATTTTTGCTTTCATGTTGGGCCACCAGTATAGCTTCTTCAAATCTTGGTACATCTTGTCCGATCCCGGGTGGATCGAATACTTTGACTTATGTGACTCGTGCATAATCAAAGCTCTCAAGTCACCAAAACAGGGTATCCAACTTCTATTTTTCAAACATAACGTTCCGTCGGCACGTGGCTCCAGATTCTTAATCATGCCACACAAATCTTCTGTTCCATAATTCTCTTCCTTTCTTGCCTCAACCTGAGCATTCAAGATCTGCACAGGGAGGTTTAAACCAATTGTCATAACCAAGGCTCAAACTCGTAGTGGCTTAGGACTACTCTTTCGGCTCAACGCATCAGCCACCACATTCGCCTTTCCCCGAGTTATATAACTTAACTCACATTCGTAGTCCACTAACAGCTCTAACCATCTACTTGCCTCATGACTCAACTCTTTCCGATCTAGACTATGTTGCAACTCTATGGTCCAGTGAAACCCCCCGCCCACGGCCCATCACACAACGCAATTCGTGTCGTAAAGTAAATGTCTCCAAATCTTGAGAGCAAACACCATAGCTTCCAATTTCCAAATCAGTGGTCGGTAAGTTCTTCTCATGATATAAGTTTGCGGGATGCATAACTATGAAATTTCTCCTCTGCTCAACACTGCGCCTAATCCCTTTGCTGATAACATCACAATATACTATGAATTTTTCACTTCCTTCGGCAATGGTCAAAATCAGTGCCTACACAACTTTTGCTTCAATGTCTGGAAAGCAGTTTCCTCCTTTTCACCCCAATTGAACTTTACACTTTTCTGAGTCAGCTTCGTCATAGGCTTGGCAATCTTGGAGAAACCTTCGATAAATCGTCGGTAGTAACCGGCAAGACCTAGAAATTGGCGAATTTCTATTGGAGTCTTGGGTGATTCCCAATCCTTGATTGACTCAATCTTCGCAGGATCAATGTGAATGCCTTCACTATCAATCACGTGATCCTAAGAAATTTACCTTCCCCGACCAGCAAAAGTCGCACTTCGAGAACTTGGCGTACAATTCTTCCTTCTTGAGCAACTCCAAAATTAGTCTAAGATGTGCATCATGTTCTTCCTTGGTCTTCGAGTAGATCAAGATATCATCGATGAACACGATCACAAATTTATCTAAGTATGGTCTGCATACCCGGTTCATCAAGTCCATGAATACTGCCGGCGCGTTAGTCAACCCGAAAGGCATCACTTAGAACTCGTAGTGACCATAGCGGGTCCTAAACGTCGTCTTTGGAATATCCTCATCACAAACTCTGAGTTGGTGATAACCAGACCTCAAGTCGATCTTCGAGTACACACTTGATCCTTGCAACTGATCAAACAAGTCATCGATTCTCGGAAGTGGGTATCGATTCTTTACAGTAAGCTTGTTAAGTTCACGGTAGTCGATACACATCCGAAAAGAGCCGTCTTTCTTTTTGACAAACAAAACCGGAGCTCCCCAGGGTGAGGAACTTGGTCTTATAAATCCTTTGTCAGAAAGTTCTTGTAGTTGGGTAGACAATTCTTCCATTTCCGATGGTGCTAATCTATACGGGGCTCGAGCTACAGGTGCAGCACCTGGGACTAAGTCAATTTGGAATTCAACTTGTCGTATTGGTGGTAATCCAGGTAAGTCTTCAGGAAAGACTTCTGGAAAGTCCCGTACAGTCGGCACGTCTTCGAGTCGCTTCTCCTTCGACTCGTCTTTGTTTTCCTTCACCGTAACCTGCGCCAGAAATAGTTGACAACCTTTCTCCATATACTTCTGGGCCTTTACACATGATATAATGCTCAATGTTGATTTCTTCTCCTTGTCACTTTTGTCTCCTTGAATGATCAGAATTTCGGAATACGCACTATCTTCTCGTCACAGACAATCACTGCATGATTCTTTGCTAACCAATCCATGTCGATGATAACGTCAAAACTACCTAAATCTATAGGCATCGGGTCGATATTAAATAGATGTCCTAACAATCCTAATGTACAGCCTCTAAGCACAGTGCTGGTTTCTAAAGTTCTTCCGTCAGCTAGCTCGACAGCGTAGCTAACGTCTAAGGCAGAGGGAATGATATCTAGCAATGTACTAAAAGTATTTGATACGAAACTTCTATCGGCACCCGAATCAAATAACATATAAGCATGATGATCGTTGAGAAGGAACGTACCCGTGACAGTGTTGGAACCCGGGTTAGCGTCACCTCCTCCTAGGACATATGCTTTGCCTCTTGCATCAGGAACTCTTGCTTTGTTCCCACGGTTTTGGTTCTTGACTTTGGGACAATCCTTCCGGTAATGTCCTTGTGCTCCACACTCAAAACACGTAATAACCCTCTGATTCGGCCCTGGAGTTCCTTGAGTAGTTGTGGCAATTACAGCCCTGCAATCTCTTGTCATGTGCCCAACTTTCTTACAGTTGTTACACTTTATAGTACACTGTCCCTCGTGGTGTAGCTTACACTTATTGCAGAAAGGACGTGTTCCTTCATAACCATTCTTCTCATTGTTACCAGCCATATAGGCTCTAGCAACATTCTGACCTCTAGTATTCTGTCGTTTGTGGGGTGGTTGTTGCCCATGGTTGTTTCCATAGTTGTTGTTCAATCTCCTCTTGTTCTCTGCATTTCTTACAGCATAGCCCTTCAACTTTTGATCCATCAAATTGTTGGCAATTCGAACAGCATCTTGTAGTCTCGTGGGTTCTGCAGCAATTACATTCCCTTGGATATTATCAGGAAGACCTCCAATGAATTTCTCCACCCGATCTTCCTCCTCGGGGACCATTTTGGTACACATCATGGTAAGTTCTTGAAATCTCTGAGTATAAGCAGTCAAATCATTGTTCTTCACGGTTAAGTTCCACAGTTCAGTTTCCATTTTCTGAATCTCATTCCTTGGGCAGTACACTTCAGTCATTAGCTTCATAAGCTCTCTCCATGACATGGCAAATGCAGCCTCAGTCCTAATAGTCCTCTTATGTGAGTTCCACCAAGTTAGTGCACCGTCCAACAGGGTGCAAGTAGCATACTTAACTTGGGACTTCTCTGGGCAGTTGCTGATATGGAACACTGTTTCCATTTTCTCAAACCATCTTATCAATCCTACAACTCCTTCCGTTCCCTTAAAGTTGAGTGGTTGACACTTCATGAAGTCCTGGTAGGTGCATTCTCTAGCAACAGGTCTATCACCTCTAACATTCTCATCTGGATTCTCATTTCTACCATTTCCATTTCCACCATTTCCATTGTCGCCATCACTGCCATTTTGGCTTTGGTTTTCAGTCTCGAGAGCATTGGCGGCACGGGTCACCTCATGAGCAGCCAACGCTTCTCCCATTCCCGTTTCCATTATTGTTTCCATGGTTATTTCCATTTACGGGTTTAAGATTTTGGTTAACTTGATGAGCTTCTAGAGCTGCGTTCACACGTTGGTCGATCATTTCTTCAATTGCGGCGTGGGTCATTCCAGAACGAGTGTTTGTCATTGTTCTACATCACAAGACACAACCCATGGTGAGATTTTTGAAACGAATATACAACATTGGTGATGATAATTTAATACATGCTATAAAGTAAAATTTAATTGTAACACGTTTGCCAAGAAAAATAAATAACAATATAGATAATTAAGCGAGAGAATCAAAACAAGCTTTTCATTTCATAATAAAAGCATAATTCGGTTACAACCAATATCCAAAATAGGTTCATGATCCACAATTATTTACTGCTAATACCTAGACCTAACCATTGGCCTAATGTCCCTCTACAAATAAATCGAAAATGAAAACAACTAAAAAAAAAAAGCACATAAAAAAAATAAAAGATCAAATCAAAAACAAAAAACAAAAATGAACAAAAACCATAATAAAAAAAAATTTAATACAAAAACAATTGTGGAAAAAAAATGAAAAAAAAAAAAAATAAAAAAAATTAAAATAATGAAAAAAAAGATCAAAGAGGAAAAACAAAAAATATGAAAAATCAAAAAAAAGAATGAAAAAGATAAAAAACAAAATATAGAAAAAAACCAAAAAATACAAAAAAAAGAAAAAAAAAAAAAAACAAAAAAAATAAAAAAAAAGAAATAAAACAAATAAAAACAAATCAAAAACAAAAAAAAAGCAAAAAAAACAAATGAAAAATAATAAAATGACAAAAAAAGCTAACCATAAAAAATGAAAAAAAAAAAAATAATAAAACATAAAAATGATAATAAAAAAACAAAAACCATAAAATCAAAAAATAAGAAAAAAAAAAAAATGAACAAATGAAAAAACAAAAATAAAATAAAAAAAAAAAAGAAAAAAAAAAAACATATAATAAATAAATGAATAAAAAAAAAATAAAAAAATAATGCAAAAAAACAATTAAGATCATTTCTTCAATTGCGGCGTGGGTCATCCCGGAACGAGTGTTTGTCATTGTTCTACATCACAAGACACAACCCATAGTGAGATTTTGAAACGAATATACAAATGTTAGGCAACGATAATTTAATACATGCTATGAAGTAAAATTTAATTGTAACACATTTGCCAGGAAGAATAAATAACAATATAGATAAATAAGCGAGAGAATCAAAACAAGCTTTTCATTTCATAAATAAAAGCATAATTCGATTACAACCAAATCCAAAATAGGTTCATGATCCACAATTATTTACTGCTAATACCTAGACCTAACCGTTGGCCTAAAGTCCTACATGATCAGGGTGCAACTAGACTATGGACGAAAACCAAAACGCCTCCCAAGATACGACTCCAACCTCCTAAGTCTCCCTCGAGCATCATCACGATCCCTACGAATCTGACGAAACTCCTCCTGTGAAAGGGACATATGAAGACGAAGGCTGCTCACACGATCCCTCTCAATATCCAACATAGCACGAACCTTGAGGTTCTCCAACCTCAAGCTATATATCATCTCGGCCATCCTAGCTCTGTCTCCACTAGCTATCAACTGATCGGCCTCCAACCGTCTCTGAGCAGTCTTGATTCGTTGATAGTATACACTTAAAATACACAAGTAAGAATCAATAATAAAAAAAAAGATTCCGGAAGAGATATTCCCGGGTCGTATGTCCCAACGCTGCCCTAAACAATGCCATCCTAGTGCTAGATGAGTCTCAAGAGAATTCTCCAAGCTGGCTCTATGTTCTCCTCCTCAAATAACGGTGCTGCATAGGGGTCGATACTACCTCAGCCATATCTCCAGCGCTAGCGTCGGCCTCATACTCCTCTCTGGTGATGCCTTGGCATTCCCTATGGTAATCTCATCATGATGCTCCAACCTTCATACATCACCTGGTTACCTACTCCATATCAACCCCAGTCCCTGTAAGACCAACCTCGGCATCCTCCTCTATGCTAGCCTCCGATGAATATGAATCCCTAAGCCTCTTATGAGGTGGTAAGAGATCCGCACGAGTAGGAGCTAATGATCCGTAACTGGCGTGGATAATGGTACTGAATCAACCGGGGATCTACATCTCTTACGAGATGGTCCAGCAGAATGTGAAGATAAATGCATGGGTCTCTCTGATGAATCTCCTGATGATGACTCTGAAGTAGTCGGTAGATACAAAGTAGATAATGAGGCAGCATACCAACAACGAAATGCCTCACTACGTCGTGGTGCTCTCCTCGGAGGGTAACACACTCTGGGTGATACATCTCTAGTCGAGTTCCGAATGAGCTGATATGACGCATCCATACCCAAAGGAATGAACTAGCGAAAGAATCCGGAAGATGAACTGGAAGAAGATGTGTGATGATCATGGAGAACGAGGTGTGATGCATGCTCGCATGTAATCTGCGAGTTGGTAAAGGTCAACTTCTATTTCCTTGCGTGTCAACAAATTTTGCGGCCGTCTAGAGGGCTTTGCCGGTAAGGGTGACCATAAGGACATAGGGCCTACACGGGTCGGTTGGTATAAGAGTCGATGACACGTCGAAAACGAATCCCCGGGGGTGGGGCGCAGTAACAGGAGCAATAGGAAACTCAAATGATGATGATTGACCTGTGTACCCTGCCTCTCCAACGGGAGCAATGGTAGTACATAAGGTGTCCTCATGTGGTGGTCCATCGAAGAATCTGGAGCCTCCAGAAGAATCGGTGCATATGAATGGTGAAATAGCTAGTAGCGGGGAAATGTGCTCTGGTGAAGTCATCTCATCTGGTGAATCAGAATCGGAACCCGTATAGGGAACCAAGCCACACAATCCAGTGGGTGAAGCGACAAGAGTCGTCTCAACCATAGGAGCGGCAGATGAAATAACAGGAGCAATAGTAGAAGCCTCTGGAGCAACCACAGAAGTAGAAGGAATAACAGTAGGAATATCACCAAAAAGAATAACCCAGTGGTCGGTGATACCACAATTCTCATCCGAAGAAATCAGGATAGAGATATTATTGATAGTGAACGCTGCCATAATCTGCACAAGCAAAAGTTTATATAAATCTCCTTTACATGAAACCATGCAAGGCAAAAAGAAATACTAAAATGAATGGCAAGGTAAATATGGCAATATGTAATACTCTCAAGTATATATAGCAATCTTATATCTATATGTATGCAGCAAAGATAGACAACATGTAAGCATAAATAGAGGCACATAGGATCACATACTGGTTATAAACCAGACCTAGTATAACTACCTGGTTCTCTATAACCTTGGCTCTGATTACCAATCTGTCACACCCCCAAACGGGGCCTAGACGGAATACGTGTCAAGAGGGTCGTGACCGTCATAACAATCAGGATCACAAGGCAATAAAGATAGGGACCACTAATCATGGACGTTTGAAAAAGTTTACTCGTCGCATAAAATAAAAATAATTTTAAGTTTTACAATCCATAATAATTAAGTTAAAAGTAGCGGAAGCATAATAAAGTTTTGATAATGACAACGAGTAAATAATAGATAAATCTTGAAATCTTGAAAAAGACTTAGTTAAATTTATAACAGCTTAGTTAATCATGCGACAATTGCAAAAAGTTACTTTTATAAAACTTTCCGTTTTAGGTAGTTATTTTAAGTTTAAATGTAATAGCGTTCTCCTATTTTTTATGTTTCCACTATTTACAAATCGCCTATTAAAATTTAAACGCTAATCCTTATGGTTTTAAATCGCCATAAATGTCCAATTCGACCATTTTAATAATATACTTTTTATTAGTCGTTATCTTCAAATATCCTTTTAATGACATTTTTAGTTTGTTCTAAATAATTACTTATTATTTCTATATGTTTCGTCCTTACATTTAATAATAACCCCAAATGTCGTCTGAAAAGTGCCCGGAACCCCTTTTATTATTCCAAACAGCAAGCTATTAACTAGAGTGTTTCTTTAAAAATTCTTTCCTTTCCGATTTGTGCGTAAACAATGTCCTCTCGTTTTTTTAATTTTAGCTAAACGGTTGCCAAAATTATAATTAAAAATCTCATTCCGGAACAAATTTTCGTGTTTTTGCTTAAGCCGAGTCGGACCCGAAGGGCTCGAATCGCCTTCTCCGTTTTTAGCTGTCTCTGATGATCTGGTAATTAAATTTTCCCCATTTTCGCGAAAATTGTTTGAGTTTCATTTGGACATAACTTGGCCCGTTTATGTCAGATTTTAAAGTGTGATATATGAAAATTTAATCTTATTCGAAATACAGCTCTTCAAAAAAAACTACTTTTAAGCCTAATGAAACATTTTTAAGTACGCTCAAAATACCACAAACAACTATTTGGGGGCAGCAAGGTTGTTTTTACGAAATACGACCAAAAATTCATCCTAAATCGATTTAGTGCTTAATTCTAGCCACTAATCTTTATTCACCAACAAACCAACCAACAAAACTAAATCTTTAATCCACCCTAATCTCTATTGTTGCAACTCTCATCAACTCTCAATTCACCAAGAAACATAATATAAGACATAAACATAAAGTGGTAACAATGTTTACTTCCATTTTATAAAAGATGACAAAATATTAACTTATTTTCTTATTGTAAAAATTTACAACACACATGGGATCTTTATGAACAAACATAGATTCTATAGAAATAATTGAATGATAACACAAATCGCTAAGGATAGTCATAGGAACTCTTACAAATTAGAAGAGCAAAGTAGAGGAAAAACACAAGATTCTATACCCACAAAACTATAGATTCTATAAAAACCACAAATTAATCTTGCAAACCTAATTTTTTTATTCTTGAAATCTCTTGAAAATAACCAAACAAACTCTTGGATATACCTTAGTTAACCTTTGATATTAAAATTAGAAATACTTGGTTCTTGCCTAGAAGTCAAAAGTAATTTGTTATGGAAGTGTTTGTGTGTGGGGGTTGTGCCGTGAGCAAGGGAGAGGGGGAAAGGAGATGTGTGAAAATTTTGTGGCTAGTGAAATGTGTTATAACCTAAGTGTGAGATATGTGTTGTATTTATAGGTCACAAGCTAGGGTTTTAGGGTTAAATGTGTACACAAGTGACCAACACACACCAAAGGTGTGCTGGGTCTTTGGTTCGGCCACCGGGAATATGGCAAAAGACATATGGTTCATGTTTTCTAGCCAAGGTATCAATCATTGATGGATATGGTTCAAAGTTACTAGTCAAATGTGTAAGAATTGTGTAAGTATTCACATGCAAGTGTTGTATGAGAAGTATACACATGAGAGTGACACTCTCATGTGTCATTTTCCAAGTTTATATGCACACATGGGTGAGGCTTTCAAAATAAGATGCCAAATCTTTAATTTAGAGTTCAAGTATACATGTTGTTGTGGTTTAGGCGCCACATTTGGCTAGGGAAAAGAGGTGAACGAAATTTTTAGTAGTATGACACGAGAAAAACGATAACTTGAGTTTACACGAAAAGATTTCGAGTTTCCGGGGTTCCGTTTGGTCAAAAACGCGAAAAACGTAATTTAAGGAATAAAACCCTAAAATTAATATCGGAAGTGATTAAAAATCACGAAACACTCAGGAAAGATAAAATAACACATATTAAGCCTAAATTAATTTATAACCGATGCCGGAACGCGTCCGATGACGTTTCTCAGTTTTTACGCAGTTTAGTTCCTCGGTAAACTGTCAGATTTAAACGTAACGTATAAAATTTAAAGTAGATGACTGGAATGGGTCAGAATACTAACCGGGAATTTACAGGGTGTGACATCTTTGATGAAGTGGAATCTAATGTCAATATGCTTTGATCAAGAATGTTGAACGTTGTTGCAGCATAAGGCAATAGCGCTTTTGTTATCACAGTACTTTGGAATTTTATTAAATTCAAGGCCATAGTCGGTAAGTTGTGATCTCATCTAAAGGATTTGAGCACAACAGCCAAACATGGTAATATATTCAGCTTCCGTACTGGATATTGCAGCGCTTTTCTACCTTTTTGATGACGAGCTAACAAGTCTGTCTCCCAATAATTGCATACATCTAGAAGTACTTCGTCTAGTATCTTGGCAACCCGCGTGATCAGCGTCTGCATAAGCTATTAGAGCAATAGAAGAATCCTTTGGATACCAGAGTCCCTGATTTATGGTTCCTCATAGGTATTTAAAGATCCTTTTTACAGCATGGATGTGCTTTTCGATAGGCTTGCCTCGCTTTGGGCACACTTGCAGCAGCAAATGTTAGGTCTGGAAACTGGCTATAAGATATATAAGGGTGCACAATTCATTCCACGATAGTGTGTAGGATCTATGGCTTTCCCTTGTGTATCTTCATTCAAGTTTGGATTTCTCCACCATGGGAGATCCACGGGGTTACTCAGATTACGTAACCATATTTCTTCAAAGATTCTAGAGCTATTTAGATGGTTTAAAAAGATGCCTCTGGGGAATTTGAGAAATCTGTGCCTTAGAAAATATGTTATTTTGCCCATCATCGGTCATCTTTAAAACATTGAACACCATATATTTTTGAAAATTGGTCACCCATAATTAAGGTTGTAGAAGACGCAAAAAGATGATATCATCAAATAGATTTGGACAGGAGGAGAATATCTTTTGCCTTGTCTTCTGATGAATAAATTTGGGATCCTAGGTTATTTAGAGAATTCCTAAGAGAGTAAAAACTTTTACCAATAGATTCATACCTGCGCGCGAGGAGCTTGTTTCAACCCATATAGAGCCTTCTTAAGCTTGTACACATGATTCAGATTGTCTTGATCCACAAACCCGTCCCGGTGGTTGATCTGACCATTAAACTTCTTCGCGCAGAATGCCATTCAGGAATGCTGTCTTAACATTCATTTGGTAGACGATCATATTCATGTGAGAAGCATATGCGAGGAAAATTCGAATAGCATCAAGTCTAGCCACTGGAGCAAAGGATTCCTCAAAATCAATTCCCTCTTCTTGACGGTAACCACGAGCAACCAAACGAGCCTTGTTCTTAAGAATTCCTCCCATTTCATCAAGTTTTACCTTATAAATCCATTTTAAAGTAATGACCATCACTTTATCTAGACGTGGAACGAGTTCCCAGACTTCAAGACATTTAAATTCATGTAGCTCCTCTTGCATTGCTTCAATCCAACATGCTTGAGTTAATGCGTCTTTATAGTTCTTTGGTTTAACTGATGTGAGAAAGGCATCGTAGTAACAAAATAAAGCTTGTTCATGGAGTTGGAGTCTTATGGAAACAGGTCTTTCGAGTTCACCGATGATGTTTTCTAAAGGATGATCCTTGGTCCATTTGGTAACGTGTTCTGAGTGAGGAGTATCAGTATGCACAATACTAGGAATAACATCCGAAGAAGAAGATGCTTCAGAATTGTTTTCTGGAATTAGAATACCAAAGAATGGATCGTTATTCATGTGTGCAACATCTAAGTCATGATTGTCTTCTTCAACATCATTAGAAATAACATGAGATTGAGTTTCGAGTGTTGTTTGAGAGTTACTAGGTGATGGTTCATCTTGATAAACAGTTGTTGAGGAAGGTGAACCAGTTGATAAAGCGGGTTTTGGAGCTACTACTTCAGCAACTGGAGCAATGACTTCAGGGGCTGGGCGATCAACACTTGATGGTGGTTGAGTATTCTCTAACAGTGTTGTGAAACTAATATCCTAATCATTCTTGAAGGTAGTACAAACGGTGTTGAGGGAGGAGGGTTTGGCACAAGTCGTAAACTAATTGTTGCATGAGTTATTTCATGAAGTGCGGGTCCTAAACTGTTGTGTTCAAAAGGGGGTGGGGTGAATGCCATCGCAGTGCCTCATCAAAAATCTACATGATTTGTCTCCAATGATTCGTCTGGTACGTCAGTTGTAAATTCGAAATGCTTTCTTTGCGGGTGCATAGCCAATGAAAATACCAATATCAGCTTTCGGTTGTAACTTTCCTAAGTTCTGGCTATCATTTGTCGGATAACAAAGTGCACCAAATACATAGGAAGGAATGATAAGTCAGGAAGTTTGGTCAGAAAAAGATTCATATAGGTGTTTTGCCGTGACGAAGGATGTATGATGAAGATTTTGCCGGATTTTATATAATGCTGGTAGCAACTGCTTCTGCCCATAAGAATAACAAAGCTTTTGCATAAATCAACATTGTGTGGGCAGCTTCAATTAGCGTATGATTACGTCTTTCAACGACACCATTTTGCTGTGGAGAGCGAGCAACAGATGTTTCATAAGAGATGCCAACCTTCTCATAATATTCACGCAAAGTTTGATTAACAAATTCAGTTCCATTATTTTTATGATTCTTCAGGACAGGAACTTTAAGCCGCACTTGGTTCATCTTGAGGAAACTGATTATGAAATCTGGAGCTTCATCTTTTGACCTTAAGCACTTAACCCAAATAAATCGAGAGTAATCATCAACAATGACGGGGATGTATTTCTTTCCATTAACACTTGCGACACGCATTGGTCCATAAAGATCCATGTGCAAAAGATAGAGTTTTTCTTGATTGGTGTCTTCAAATTTAGGTTTGTGGGGTTTCTTCTTGATTTTGCCCATTGCACATGCAGAACAGAAGGTCTTTTCAAACTTTAGCCTTTGGAAGACCTCGAAAAAGACCATGTTAGCCTAAATGGTGAATTGCACCAAATTGTTCAGATGAGGACATACGTCTGTGCCATAGCCAGGACTTAGTCTTTGAGGCCTTTGACAAGAGACATATACGGAGTGTGGACGCTTCATATCTCCAAGAGACAGAATATACAGATTGTTGCCTCAATATCCAGTCAATAGATCAACACCTTCTAGATTACGGATGAAGCAGGTGTGTTGACGAAAATCAACTTTAAGGTTCGAATCATAGAATTGCCCAACAAAGAATAAGTTGTGTCCAAGTCCTTCTACGTAGTAAACCCTTGATATCGTAACATTACCAATCTGATAATCACCATATCCTAATATCTTTGCCACGTGATCATTTCCGAATTTGACTGTACCCAAAAATTTATTGACGAATATAATGAGCTGAAAGCGATCTCCGGTCATATGCTTGGAGCAGCCAGAGTCTAAATACCAGAGAACAATTTGGATGACTTGCATTCATCGAGTCATATGCATCCAAATCATCGACTTGATAAGCAGCATTATGGGTAATGACAGTCTGTGTGGCTTGACCTTTTGCAATTCCTGGATCTGCCAAAAATGCTAGTTCCTCCTCATGTAGAATTTAACCATTTTCTTGAGCTTCGTTCTAACAACACTTTATACTTTAAAACACGAATCCATTCCCGTTTCCTCTTAGGTTTTGTGCCCATGTTTAGACATGTGTCCTTTCCCTTTGTAGTTGTAACAAGTAACAGTACTTTGTTTCCCAGAATAGCTCTACTTCTCTTGGTGTGTAGGTTCCTGATAGTACCGCAGCAAAAGAAGTGTGGTTCCCCTTGGGAATTGGTTGTTAAGGTCACTTCCATATTAAATGGTAGCTTGTTGCCTAGGGTTTGACAAATTCCTCAGCTGGTTATTGGTAGTAGGATAGCAGGAAGTGACAACAACAGTCAAGAAAGACATCATGTGATTAATAGCATCAATAGGATCATCACCTTTCTAGAACACTGGAACAATTAAACCTAAGTCTAGTTGAGGAAATTCAGATTGTTGGTTAACTGTGGGAGTATATTCCAATTGAGGGATGGATGATGGTGTAGAATAAACATTGAGATGAACTGATGATTGATAATCATTGGATGAATCAGTGATTGAAAGAGGTGTTGATGATTGATTATTTAAGTGTTGTTGAGACTGATAAGGTGAACCATGTTGTGGAGACTGATATAGTGAAACTTGTGGTTGAAATTAAGAGTTTTGGTATGAGTGCTGATAAGTTAGATAAGGAGACTGGGTCATCTGATGGGTTGCAACCAAAGCAAGCGGATCTGAGTTGCGTTCATGCATTAAACGAACCTCATTTGCATGAAATTCATGTTGTCCCAAGTAAGCATGAAGCTGATCAATGTTAGTTGTGTGTAAATCCCGAACCAGTTTGACATCTGTCACAAATTTGCTCCACTCGGGAGGATGAGTATTCAAAAACTTGGTGTTCACTTGAAATTGTTCCAGTTTCACATTGTAGATGTTCATGTCGTTGAGTAGCAGTGAAAATCTCAAGTAGAAATCACGTAGTGTTTCCCCCTTCTTATAAGCAAACTTATCGAATTCATCATAAAGCTTACACTCTCTTTCCTGTTTCGTCAATGAAGTTCCTTGCATGAGAAGTTGAATTCTTTCCCAAATTTCCTTGGCTATTTAATGATTGCTAACAAGTGCATATACCTCTGGTGGTAATCCTTAGAGAATGCTATTTGTTGCCTTGACATCAAATCGGCTTGAATTGCTTCCGTAGCAGATAATTCAGAATATTTCTTTGGTCTAGTCACTTATATCTCCTCCATTGTAGGCCAGATGAGTGGACCATTTTCAACGGATTCAAGGATCATTCGTCCATGTTGTCTATTCATCATGTATAGCTCCATTATGCTTTTCCAAGAATCGTACATATCTTTTTCCAACATAGGTGGACGATTGTCAGCACCCGAAAGAATCGCTTTGTCAGCAAGAGTCGTCATTGTGAAAGTTGTATGTTAAAAGATTACTTGTTTGATCGAACGGTGATTGAAAGTAATTATGTTTGAAGGTGTTTTCTTTTGCGTATTTTAAGTCATGAAACTACACGGGATTTTATAATTCTTGACAAAACCGGGAAAACAAGTGAATGTTTCACGGGATTTTACAGGTCACAGAAATAAACCGTATAATTTTGTTTTAACAATTTTGTGAGTTTTAACTTAAGTTGTAAATTCGATCACCAAATGAAGTTGCTAATTTGGTCATCAAAGGGAATTGCAAATTCGTTTGATAAAGGTAGCTGGTATGTGTTTAATTACACATACCTTTTTGTTATCCCATGTATTTAATCCATTACACAACACTAATCTTTACCAAATTGCTAGAAAATAAGATAGAATCTTAGAG
>BQNB010045624.1:0-44168 GCA_026074375.1 Tanacetum coccineum
TATATATATATATACATATATATGTATATATACATATATATATAGTGGCATTTTCTTTGCAGAACCACTTTTTTATACAGAACTTACAGAACCAATTGAAATGAATCTATGCAATTGAATGAATTTGATCAAAGGTTGAGATTAAATGTGTCAAAACTGCAATTAAACAAAAGATAAAGGTGTTTATGTAATTAGTATAAAAAATAAACTTTTATTTATAAATCTAAAAGCGCAATTGAGGTATTTTGTATCCCCCTAAAAAAAAGCTAAAAACCATCCTTTTAACCCTAGAAAACACCCTCAAAAATAAATTGCAGCTTCCCTATAATTCCATTTTCTTAAATCGATCAATTTCATTTTTTAGGAAGAAAATAAAACAAACATTATCAATTTCTTTTGATCGATCAAGTTAAAACAGGTTTGAGAAAAATGAATACTCCAAAAAAAAAATAACCACACATCTATTTTTTTATCTCAAAGTCACCGGAAAAAATAACCACGCATCTCTATGATGGTTGTGCTAGAGGGATGAGACAACTATGAGATGGTTGTGTGATGGTTTGGATTTGTTTTTAATTTTATCTTTTAGATATGTGTCGAAGGTTGTGTGATGGAGGAGAATCAAGGCGGTTGTGGCTCGATGAGGAGAACAACGACGGCTGATGGCGGTGTCTAGGACAACGAGGCTATCCTTTCCAGGTTCTCTTTTTTTGTTTTATTGGTTCCCTATGTTACTCTATTTAGTCCCATGAAATGTTGCCTCTTATAGTAGAATAACTTTTGTATTTTAAGCCCCTTAGAACGATGGAAGCCTACTATTAGAGACATTTAGTTACAAGTGCTCTAAGTTGTCCAGCAAATTGTTGAACCAAATAATCGTATATAGTATATTGTTTAAAGTTTGAACAACCTTAGCCAGATGATATGATATTTAATTAACCTTGAATGTATAATAGACAAACATAAACAATTGTTTTCACTCTTGATTCAAAATATTTATTGTCAGGTTGGGTAGTTGTTAGTGTACCTATTAATGCACTTAGATTTGTATAGTTTCTAAAAATTGGTATATATTAAACAGCTGGACCTGGTTGAAGTCCGGATGAGAATAGCGAAAGCACAATGGATGCCTTAATCATGAATGGGGTAACAACACTTAACATTGATACTATATTATATAATATTTTTGAAAAACATTTTGTGAGTAACATTAATAATGTATGTTCTTTTTAATGTGCAGTTAAAGTAAGATGAGATGTTCACAAAAAAATGTAGCGTGCATATATGTTTTTGGTAGACGGACACATATGTTCTAACGAATTGGACGAGAAAGCGCATCGTGCACATACGTTCTTAAGAATACTCGTACGTTTTAATGAATTTGACGAAAAAACGCAACGTTTACATATGTTCTTGGAATGACGTTCATATGTTTTAAAGAATTTTATGAGAAAAATGAGGCGCGCATATATGTTCTTACAAGGGTACTCATATATTCTAATGAATTTAAGAGAGAAATTGAAACATGCACATGTGTCTTTCGAATAGTGCACACATGTTTTTGAACAACATGGATATAGTTGGATTTATATTTCTAATGTATTTTATTTGATATCAAATTTTTTTGTGTATTTATGTTTTTCGTTTGTTATTTTTATTTGAAATGTATTTTATTTGATATCAATTTGTGTCTATATTTTGTGTTATAAATTCTAAAAATTAAAGAATGTGCACAAGAAACATATGTGTAATTACCATATTAAGTTAAAAATGTACACTAGAAACATGGAATTTATAATATTAAAAAAAACATATATGCACTCATTTTTTTTCTTTTGAAAACAATATATACTAAAAAAATATATAAAATAAAATAAAAAAATTAATTCCGAAAATTAAAAGGTTTTTAAAAAAACCTTTTAATTAAAAAATTCAAAAAAAAGGCAAAATGTGTTTTGACTATTATACCCTTTTGAATTAAATAAAAAAAAGTAATGATACCAAATTCTAATTAGTTTAAAGTGGTTCTGTAATTTCTGTACAAAAAAGTGGTTCTGCAAAGAACGGTCTCCTATAGATAAAAAAAATTCGGTGTTCTTCTCCCCTCCCTATTGTACGACGCAAGCACAGAAAAAAATCCCAATTCATTCTTGATCCCTAAAATCCATTCCATTCAATCGCAAATCAATTATAAATTAAACCTTATCATTCTTTTCAATTAAAATCCACCATGCATAAGATTTCCCTAAGTTTTTTATTTTCTTGATTTTTAATTTTTAAGGGTTTTGATCTAATTGAGGGTAACTAAAGTAACAAGGGTTTAATAATAAGTGTGTAAACAAGATTTGGTAAAACAAAATCAAGTTTTGAATCATTATTTTGGGTGTTGTGGTACTCGGCTAAGATTAAACCCAAGAGGGTTTGATTGTGTTGATTTTCTTGATATTGCATTAAGTTTGTAAGTATTTTTAACACCTATTTACATTGATTTATTTATATGTTCCATGCATGTGTTAGATCTTGTATTGTGAATCCAATAATTGGGGTGCATGTCGCATTTTGAGGTTTATTAATGGTTTGAGACGATTAGTAATGGGGTTAGGTTAGTTTAAGAGCGTTGGCGATGTTCGCAACGCGAGAAATTGAAGTTTTGAAAGGGTTTTAAGCTATCCGTTTAAATCAGTAGGTTTAGGGACTGTTTCACCTAAGTTAACGATTTTAAAACTGAAATTGGCCTAGGAATAATGATAGAGGACGTTAAAATGAACGTTTCAATATAAAATTCGGCTTCTAACTTTTAAAAACGAACGTTTGGCGGCCATTTGAAATTCTAAAAAATTATAAAAATTCAATCAACGCTTGCTGAATTTTTAAGTTGCTGCAGAATCGAAAAAGGGCATTTTTGTCATTTTCTGTGGGGTTTTGAGTCTCGGGTAAAACTAAAAAGTTGTTTAGAATTGCCGTTTTACTTCCCACGTGAATAACTAAGGCTTAAAACGTGTGTTAACGGGTTGAAAAGCTTAGGATTAGATACTACATTTTAGTTAAAAAAATATAGTTTCTGCAGAAACTTGCAGGGGTATTTTGGTCATTTTCTGTTAGGTTTCGGATCTCAGCTAAAACTAAAAAGTTGTCCGAAACATCGTTTTACATCAAAATACTTAATAGTCCGAGTCGTGAAAACGTAATTTAGAGAGTCGTTTACTTAAGAAAAATATATAATAAAAAGTCAAACTTGGCGAAATTCTTTTAATGGTCAATTAGCGTTATGGAGAATGATTAGGCGCAAAATATATTAACTAAAGCTGAAATTACAACTAATAAGTTAGTCTATCACTTTTATTCGTGTCTAGATGTCATAATCTTGATAACGAGTCAACATGGGTAATTTTTGTTAAAATTTCATATTAGTCGGAATGGGTTAAAATGGAGTTAAATCTTAAGGCGTAACACTTAGTGGGTTAAAGTAAGTAAGTTTGGCGGGCACATGGATTCTACAATATAAGGTTACATGTATGACGGAATATATATATTTTATACTATGCAAAATATGCATTTTCTTATAATTATATTTTCTTATACACGGACCACTATTATTATAGGTCACGGTTGAGATCGTTGTTGTCATTCTTCTTCCTTTGTTGACTTTCTCGGTTGATACTTCTATTTTCGGTGAGTTTCTCACAACCCCTCTTTTATCGTTTTTACGATTTTGGGGTGAAAAGCATGATGTGTCTATTAAATTACTATGCTCGTACTTCTTTATTTATAAACTTTCTAGCATACTTGAACTTGATTTGAACTTGGAAAACGTGTTGAACTTGAACTTGAACTTGATATTTATGTTGTTGTATGCTTGGAACCCGCCACTACTTTTAGCTTATTATATCCCCCTCAACGGGGATTGAGACGTTAGTACATATGGATAGCGCTATTAGGAGATTAGCCCCTCCTCACTCCCATCATAAACGGGGTTCATAGTACTAGGACATAAGACTTGTGTTGCGACACTTGTCGAACTTGCATCTTATTTTAGTGTAGGGTTGCTACACTAGGTGAATAGAACTCGGAACTGGAAGGCTGAATGCGTTTAGGTAGTGCCTCGCATAAACATTATAGCATACATATACATTGATTTATATTACGTTACTTTGGGTAACGACAACTGTCTTTGAAAATTTGAATCAGTTCGGATTCACGGCTTGTTTTGGCAACTTGATATTGAAATGGGTAACTATGTTTGGACATCTACTCACTTTTTAAAAAAAAACTATATTTTGTGTACATAATCGTGTGAGCTCACCAACTATTTTGATAGTTGATAGTTTTTATCATGCTTTTCAGGTGACATTCGTAAAGTGGAAACTTAGTGCATTGCAATTGGACATATTCAAGATGTCTACTTTCTTTTAAGTTATTGGCATTTGTACTTTTTAAACTTGTACTTGGAAATGTTATAATTCGGATAATTTTCTTTTATCTTAATTCATGTATGGTGTTTTATCAATCATCTTGTGTGATGTTTATTAATATGTTACACCTCGCGTTTCCGCCTTGGTGGGGTGTGACAAATATTAACCGCGAGAACATGTGGCATAGTAGTCCAAGATGTTCCACTTTTTCGATGTAGCTCTTCATCTTCAAAACATGAGAGCTCTCCGATTGACATTCCTCCATCTTCAATGCATTCAGCTGTCTTTGGGTGTCATACAACTCTTGGCTAGCTTGAGTTTGAAACATGTTTTTAAACTCATTGATCATATCATGTGCATTACGATTCTCCATCTCCTTTTTGGACCTCAGAGGTCATGCATGCTAACATTAGCAACGGAACCTTATCCTTCTTAGCAAGCAAAGCTTGATAAGCAGCAACCTGCTTAGGAGTGTCATTCGCAACAGGAGGATCAGGGATGGGTGGATCAATGTGATGCAAATTTCCTTCATACTTAAGAATAATCCTCAAATTCCTATGCCAATCAAGGAAATTGGATCCATTAAATTTCTTCTTCTCAATCAGAGAACGAAGGGTTAAAGCATTAATATTTTGGTTTGGCACAACTATCTACAAACAATAAAGTCCATTCAGTATTTTTGATATTTTACTTTAAATAAATTAGTTACCCATTGTTTGAAGAAACTTAATTATTTAAAGCCTAAGATCCAATTTAATCATATAACTTTTTGATTGATCACGATGGTAGTGATAGACTAAAAAATAAAAACGATTGTTAATTTCATCTCTATATTATTCTTAGATCTTTATGGGACCTAGAATAGTAAATTTATGGCACGTTGTACTATCTGTGCCCCGAACTCTGGTTTGACCATCCACATGGTTTAATCCTGTAATTATAGGTCGATGGAAAGTCTAAGGCGCTCGGATACTCTCCTGACAAACGATTCCTGACACCAATTTGCACAGGGTCAGACCAGGCTACAAAATGGGTGGGATTTCATCATCTCAATTGGATGGCACAACTAACATTTTATATGTAACTTTAAATGTCAAAACGTGTTTCATAAGTAATACATGCCTATTACTTATGATGGAATTTTGTTAAAACATTTTAAAAGGTTTAAACCCTTTAAAACAATTTGGTGTTCAACTTAAAAACCCTTTTAACCCTTAAACCCACAACGGTGTTCAACATGCATAATCAAATTAAGCAATACAGTAAACGCATTCATGCAAACAACATATTATGCCTAGCCTAGCCTAAAATACTTTAATTGTGTCCGTGAGCCAACACAAACACAATAGCCATCTAGGGTTTCTCTAATGCTCCCACTTAACTTAAGATCATATATCTCATTTATGTTGAAAATAAGCTCGCGCCACTCGCTCCTTTCCTCCAGTCTTGTTACATTTATTGATTAACAATAAAAATCCTATTCTAATACTTAGAACTGAAATAAATACAAATGGAAAACTAAATACAAATTACAACTTTGGCTTCATGGCTGAAAACCTAAATGCCTTAACTAGGGCATAAAAACTAATTATCAAATAATTATATCATGACAAAAAGCTATGGGCATGACAAAAAGCTATGGGCATGACAGGCTATACACAATCACAGTAACAATTATTATTCTATTATAAGCTTGCTCATGATCTAGTTTGCATGCGATTGATCATGATATCAACAGAAAATTAAAACAAGTAATTTTAACAAGCCAATCAATAAATTAAATATAATATTTTATTTCCATCTTATTATGATCATGAGTATGCAGATCAGACAGATCTATCTCTAGATCTATCAAATAAATATAGATTAGAATAAACAGGCTAGATGATAAGTTAGAACACTTATTTATGCATCATCATTTCAGATCCACATTTATATTAACAAATAACATACCAGAAATCCATCAAGATTCAGATATGACAATATAACCATAAAACTTATGTTTAAAAAAATCATGATAGTCATAAAATCGCATAAGTGGCTCGGATACCATTATAGGAAAACGTAAGGATCAATTTTAAATTTTCATTAACATGTAAATAGAAAACATGCAATGAAAGATAAACACCCTTACATCAGTTTTCCACGAGCCAACAATCCATACTCATTTTATGACTAATGTCGCACCCCTCTAAAGCGAAAACACGAGGTGCAACAGTTCATACGCATCACATACGATGATAGGTAACACCATAAATGATTTGATTTAAAAGATACATTCAATTTACAACATTTGTCTTGAACAAGTTTCCAAACTTACAACATAAGTTGTTCAAATACATAAGTTTGCAAAAAGTCAAGACACGTGTGTTTGAATCATAGCACATAGCAAAAGACGACATAATGAAAGCACCCATGTGTATGCTTTCCTAGACTTCCACCTATTTATCACCTGGAAAGCATGATAAAAACAGGTCAACTATGATATAGTTGGTGAGTACACAAGTTTTAAAACAAACGTTTCAAAGAAAATAGTCTTCATGGCAAAAGTAAAAACAACCAATCCTGTTATGAATCCCGCCCATACAAGACTCGTAACATATTGGTTCACAAATAGTTCCAATAGTTTCCAAAACAGTGAGAAATTAAATAGTTGTAAGAGTTCTAAAATAGTGAGTAAGTCTAATGTAGTAAAAGTTACCAAAAGGTATGTGACAAAAGGTAATGTAATGCACACTCTAGTGTTTATGCTAATGAGGTCACTACTTAAACGTTTCAGCCATTCCCGTTCCATTGATCCGTTCCCTAGTGTGGCAAAAGGCAACACTAGCAATAAGTTAATGTTCTCCTAGTGTTACACGTATAACACTAGCCTTAAGTTCTAGTATTATGCACTTCGTTATGGTTAGGTGAGGAGGTGGCTCATCTCCTAATAGCACTATCCATAAGTACCAGCGTCTCACAAATGAGATAATAGTAGTGAAGTTACGACTCAAGCATCAAACAAGCATACATACCAAGTTTATAAGTTTAAAGCAAGTTCATCAAATCAATCAATGCCAATCAGTTTCAAAGCTCATAAAAGTACAGTCATAGCAGTTTAAGTACAAACATGTCATGATTTTCACCCCAAAATTAGTAAAGAGAAAAAGGGGGCTGTGAGAACTCCCCTCAACAGGTAAAAGAACAAGTACTAGTATGGCACAACAAAGAACAACTAGAAAACCCTTCAAACGTGTACCTTTTAACCACAACTTAAAGCAAGTAAAAATTACTCATAAACCCTAAATGATATACTCGGACAAAAAGAACTTTTACTAGTTAGGTCACTCGTCTAGACTCGTTACTATGTGTCACTTTTACTACTACACATGAAATCATAAATCTGTCTCAAAAATAGGGTCATTTCGAGTGACCGTTTCACCAAGTTTAAAAGTGATACTGATATAATCATTCACATATCTCAAAATGCTATGTATTAGGTATGTTCATGGATTTTTATAGATTTTATTAAGTCCTTTAACCCATGCATATAAAATAGACGAGAGATTTACTCAGTTTTGGAAAATTTCATGCATGTCAATGATCAGAAGGTCAAGATCATTGATTTAGGTTCTAGGCTTCTAGAAAACTTAAGTTAACAAACAAAACTACTACCAAAACGAATTTCAAGTCTATATATGCATCCATGAGTGAGATATGAGCAAAACAAGTAACATAAACAAGTTTGCCAAACAGGTCAGTTTGACCTTTCATTTTGTAACGACCATTTGAGGGTTCAAAATTTTGTTTCATCAAGAAAGACCATCGTAGTTTTAAAGATAAAACATAAATCTAACTATGAGAGTAAGATTCAATGAAAGATATTAAAATATAAGGAAGTTATGACTCTTTTAAGTTGATCAATCAAATCTGCTGTAAAAAGACAGATTGCACGCCTTTTGTTGTAACCATGTTTTTGACGATCAAACTCATTTTCAATGCATGAGAATACTGTGGTTGGAAAGGTAATTTAAAAATCTATTTATAGGTCCAAAGAACAGACCTTGATGATGAGTTATGACTTTCTAAAGTCAACCAAAGTTTCTTGACAGCAATCTGTCTAAATTTCTAGCTCATTTTAAAGCACTTTTCCCATTATCAATCATCAAAAACGACCTAATCAAGACCATACAACATTTTACAACCATTTTAGATATGTTACTAACCATTTATTATTAGTAGGTCTATATATCTATTGTCTTACCTAAACCATTATCACTTCCTTAGAACACATACATATACGAGATAATAGACTAGAGAGAAAGAAGAAAGAATAAAAATAAGAGAAGATTAGATTTAGAGAAGAGGAGTGTCTGGATGATTCCTTAAAGGAGAAAATGTAAAACAACCAACACCCTCTCCATCTTGGAGAGGGGTATTTATACACACACATAGGCCGGCTCAATGACCTTGTTGGGACGTATGGTTTGGTCTTGGGTCAGGCTTGGGATTACTTTGGGCTTTATCCTGCAATACATGCAAAATTAGATTACATTAAACGAGTCTGTTACCCTAACTAGCCTATTACAATGTTAAATATATAAAGACTGAGTCTTCCTGACTGAATTACTGAGCTTCCATGTTTGACTAAATATTTTAAGGCTAACAATCTCCCCCGAAGCAAGGACCTTGAACTTGTGTTCTCGTTACGTTCTTGAGTCTTGATCTTGGTCTTGGTCTTGGTCTTTATCTTTGTGGTGGGCTTGTTCCTTCATGTTGTGTGATCTTTGATCATGAGCCTTTGTCATTGTGTTTTGACTTAGTCTTTAGTTCCGAGATCTTTAAATATTTTCCTTGTTTGTCTTTGTTGTCTTTGCCATCTTGTGATCTTGTGTCTCGACCAACATGCTCATATTATGCATCTTCTTGAAAGCTTGTTAACAATCTCCCTTGACAATCTTTGTCTTGATAATATTGAAATCTTGAAGGAAGATCTTAAATATCAGAGTTGCAGAAGTCTTTGTCTTTAATTCTTGAGCTTTCTTGATTCTTGAATCTTAATGCTTATATTATGTCTTTGTAGCTTGAGCATGAGCATGTGGCAATGAATCCGATTCAGCTAGAATGAGGTTGTAACACCATCGTCAGTACTTGCATTTAAATGTTAATGATGAACAGCAGATATGGACGAATATAGCTTTCTCATTCGTGGAAGTTCGGTAGCGTTAACCTCCGGTTCCCTAAGGACCGACCTGTGATCAGGTAGGTTCACTTTAGAAGAACCTCATTGATAGGATATCTAGCTTAAAGCATAAGATACTCTAACACAGATGTATTAGATTCACCGTGCTTGCTTTTTCTCATTACTAGAACGTCTCAAAGCAGACAGCACGATAAGAGTGAACCAGTTAGTTACTATCTTACTGATTGATTTGTCAGTTCATTTACTGGGCCAAAATCGATATCCAGTTGACATAGGCTTGATTCATATAGAATCTCGTAAGTCACCTACTGCAGTGCTGTTTGATGTTGACACTAGAAGGATTTCTATCATTACTATGAATACTAAAGAGTATTACTCTGAATTTCTGGCAAAATCACAAGGATAATGCGTAGGACTCTTTGTTATCACTTGTGTTCTAGATATTGAACAACAAGTGTTTATCAGGAAATGTGTCCTAATGAGATTTATAGATTGATCTCTTGGCTCTAGACTCGATTTGTGTATTTTGGTTTTAGTGATCGGAGGCTGGAGTTGACTGTCACATTTTCAATATCAACTAACTCAGAGTGAGAAAGTCAATAGAAGTCATGTTGATCTTCATGACAAATGAGACAAGTATCTTTTGAGAGAAACTTGAATGCTTAGGAAGGGTTGTGCAGTGCATCACTCCATGATGTCTTTCTTTAATACTAGAATTCATCTTTGTAAAAACTGATAGCATATCTATTGACTCGGTTTCTGCCTAAAGTTGTATAGAGGGCTTCTTTCTTAAGACCCTTTATCCTTACATTTCTTTTTCATTCTTCAACCCCTTCAATGCATACCAAGACGTCCTTACTAACACATTTTTGTGATTGTTCTAGTGTTAGCTTAGCCTTAGTCGGCATTATTCCCATTTCTCATTCTTCTCCAAATCATACCTAAGGATTGTTATTTCTAACTATGGGATATCCTTGGTTAGATCCATCCGGTTCCGGTTGTATCATAGGACTAATACCTAACTTAACCACCTTATGACTTTAGAATCATCGTGAAATTGGTAGGATGTTGAGTATAAGATCATAACCATAAAACCATTGAAAATCAATCAAAATGTTGATAGAATTATCAAAATCGTTTAACTCTTTGAGACTTTCATCTTTTGTAAAACTTACACTTCACTCGTCTACTTGAGCCACCAAGTGGTTCAAAAGGCTTGTTACATGCGCTAAATGCAACTGTGATTCCTACGAAAGTGAGTTAGGTTTATTTTGTTTCATGTATTGTTTTGTATATTTTGTGCTATAGTGCTTTTATCTAGGGTTTATGCTTTTGGTATTAGTCTTTCTTGCAGCTATACAGGTAATGCACATGGAGTGGTGCTAGGATGATAATCAAGATGTGAGGAAGCATTCCAAACCGGACTAGTTGGATGCTATACAAGCTGATGAAGTTGCTTGTGATGGTGGATGTTGCTCGAGGAAGCAGACTTGGAACATGGCTTAGAGCATACTATCTCTTCATCATATCAAGCAAATCCAGGGGAGTTTTTCGTCCCATTTCTAACCCTTCCTATTTTAATTTAATATGCTTAAGTTTGACTTAAGTGGGAGGAAGGGATTAGAAATGGACACCCATTTGACTATACTTGCCTTTATTATTCTAGTTTATTTTGAAAAATGTTTCATTACTAAAATTTTAACATGTTTTTCATTACTTAACTAGTTAAGACTTTACTGTGCACACCTACCTTATAATTCCATTGTGTGAGGATAAACCTTTCCGTTTTCCCCTTTTACATAAATTCAATAAAAATGAGTGTGCCGATGGCTGTAGTAGACTTTAGAACTTGGCCTGGTATATCTTTTCGAGACCACCAAAATGAGCATTGTACCTAATGTAATCGGTGTAGCTGTGATAGGGACAATTCCATATTTCCTTAACTTAAACACCATAATTCCATATTTACCCAAAACATGCTTTAAGTGCATTGTATATCATACATTTAAAACTTGTTTTTTGGGTATATATGACAGTATGGTGTTTAATTTGGGTATATATGGAATTATCCCAGCTGTGATAAAAGAAAATTTTTAGGATTAACCCTAAATAGCCTATATATGTTTTGTGTATATTGACTTTTCACACTGATTAGTTAATCCCCCTTTTAAACCCTTTGTCGCATTCATTTTTAGTGCAAGATACCCTAGTACAACTTCCTGAGTATAACAACCCAAGAATTTTCATCAACCTATTTTACTATTATCACAATTGTATTGTCAATATCTCAGTATGTCATGTAACTTACATAACTAAAGTAGACGAGCTCACGCAACCTATCTATGTCAATCCTATCTTCATATATGTCAAGAAAACATCATAACATATCAAGTCAATATCATCATATCCTTTTTACAAAGTACATTATGCCTATAATGTACCATTCGTAACGTTATATCAAAACGGGCTTTAAACCATTATCGTATACCTCTAAACCCTAATTCCATGAAGGTTTAATATCTAAAGTGAATATACAAGCTACTAAAGCATATATACAAGTAATATAACATTTATTTGAAATATAAACTCCCTCCAAGTAAAGTACAAGTCCTTAAAAGCACAATGTACAATTCATTAAGCATGATCTCTAAAATAGCCGTTTTACCTCCGTTTACCTCTAATTTCTTCACCATCACTTTTGTACAAGCTACTACACTCAATATACAATATGTAAACCCTAATTATTCCATTCATAAGCTTTCATATCTATTTCTACATTCAAAACCCTAATTCAAAACCCTAAACCCTAAAACTGAGCTAGTTTCTAAACTATGACCCGTTTCTTCATTTTTATCCATTGTAAACTCAAACCAACTCTCAAATAAGTGGTAATAACATAAATTACAACATTCTCAATCACTTTCCATCATCATTTCACCATATTAACAACAATGTACAAGAAACAAAGCTAGAAAACCCTAATTATGCCCTAATTGTAACTTTTGACCCGTTTACTCATTTTCTACCCATTTTAACCCAAACCACCTATCAACTTTTGATTATAATCCTTAATATAAGTCTTAGGATCAGTAACCTAACATTCTTAATCAAATGTACACGAATTACAAGCTAGAAAACTCAATCCGAACCCTAATGAGCCCTAAATGTACCCGTATACACCTTTCTTTCATTTTGACCCATTTTCACCAATCTTTTTGCAATCAAGCACCTCCATGACTAAGCTACTTCATTCCTAAGCAGCTTACAAGCACCTCACACAAATATCTTTACCTTATATAGTTTAAAAATGGCACATGGTCTTCCTTTTTCTTCTTTACTTAGCCGCGGCATCACATGGGGTATCCAACACATCAAAGCTAGTTTCTAGCTCATGCAACTCATCAAGTAGCCTCTCCTCATCATCCTCTAGACCTCCTACATGTCCTCTCCTGGTTACAAAGCTTACCTTAGCCTCCAAGATCATTTCAAGTATAAATAGAGACCTAAACTCTTCATTTTTCTTCATCCCCCACTTCCTCCTCTATAACCCATCATAGCAGCAATAATTTTCTCAATATGAATTCTAAGAGATCCTAAGAAGTCCCAAGAACAGAAGTGAAGCAAAAGAATCAAGGAAAAGAAGCCCGAGAAGTCGTTATTCTTGGCGTTCGATGCTAAAAGTCCACGATTTTGAACGTTTTCATGCTTTAAGCTCCAAACCCAGGTTATAGATTATAATTCTACTACTACAACCGCTTATAATGTTCATATGTCCTAATATACTCTTGTTAAAGTTGAATAACTCAATTCAGCTCATTTTCCATTTTGATCAAAACCGTACACATGAAACATAATTTGCACCGTTTTTCTTAAAAACTACAATGTTATAATGATTAAATATCTGTTATACGTCTATCATAGCATGCTAACTAATGTTTATAATAACCACTTTTTTGATTAGTGAAGGATTTGAACTTAAAAAACGACCGCGCTTTAGTTTTGAAACCCTAATTTGACCCGTTTTGCTTCCTAGCCTAACGAATCATTATTTTAAACTTGCGTTACGTTAAAACTTCTTATATTAGTTTATTATAAATTATAAATATCATTTGTAACAGTGTTAAAAGAAAAGGCTTGCATGGCCAAATTTGGACATATTTTGTAATTATAAATCTATGCAAGGGGTATAGATCGTAACTTTCGGAAACTTATAAACTAAAGGGCTTAATATGTCATTTTATATCAAAGTTATAAATACAGGAGGTCTATTTTGTCTCTTTCAAAGTGCAAGGTTTACTGGTTATATCTTTTAAAGTTGAAGGACAAAGTCATTATAAAGTGCAAACTCCAAGGGTAAGTTCTGCCAATTTTCAAAACTCAAGGGTCTAAAAATGTAACATTTGAAAAGTTTTAAAAAACATGTTTAAATCCTTAACCAAGAACTTTAACTTTAATTAACGTCTTCTCGTGCCTTAAGACATTTCCCAGTATTATCACAAAACGCTTAAAACTGATTATATCGTATCAATACTCCTAGGGAGCTTCATATTAAGGGTTTAATCTTGGTATTACGTTCTGACTGAGTTGTTGGGTTTACGATTTAAAGTGACGCTAGCTCCTCAAACGTTTATTGAATTGACTTCTGATTTTTGATGGCCCGAACAGTGATACAATAATTCTAAAATCTTCTATCATTAAAATCATAACCTATTTACAATCTAAAGTTCATAGAGTACCATCTTCTAAGACTTAAACTCTTTTTCTCAGGTTGCGTAACGTGGCTATCTATTATCATTTTACAATATCAACATTCCCTGGTTAAGATTGTGATAAGGTCGTCAGCTTTCATTTTGGAATATTTATTAACATTCTACTATCAGGCATGAAAGTTCATAACCTCGCACTTTATTTTTGTACATGTTTTGTAAATCCGGAGGGGGATACATGCTCGTTACAAACTCTTTTACATACTCTTTTATCTTATAACAATGTGATTACTTTTCAAAGGCTTATTGAATTCATAGCACCATCATTTACCCATATATCGTTTGAACTACTTTATAAACCTGTGATACCTGATACTAAACCATGAATGCATTTGTTTTCTAAATGTATGCTACCCAAGATTATTATTGCCTAAGTACCTCGATTCCAGTGCCATTATTTACATATTATGAATCATTAATTACTTGCATTGCGAGTGAACGCGAATATGATGAATAGATTATTGGGGGTGAAACTGCACAGTTTGTTTACCATGCTTGGAGGTAGCCAGACGCACTATATATTATGTCCTTATATGTAACCTTGGACAAGTTATCTTTTCCACGCGGACTTTCTGTCCCTAACCAAAGATAATTACGGTGATGTACATGTTAATGTATGATGTCTGAGGTAGTGTGAAATAAATAATGTTCCCCACTGATGGATTGTCCTGCGAATACCAGTATATCCACTATAACTTGTATTCAACTATTAATTTCAAATACCTATGAAATTTCACTCAACCTTGTGTTGACCCCTTTTTATGCTTTTTATTCAGGTAATCTGTGCAACTTATTAGCATGGAGTGGCATGGAATGAAGATGGCTAAAACTTGTTTATCATTAACATTTCATGTTTCTAGATTTTCGGGACCTGCCTTTGTAAAACTCTGATTTGAAATGAATGATAACATATCTTTTGAATAAACGTCTCTTTTGGGTCGTTTTCTATGATTATGATTGTTGTATCCATGAAGTAATACCCCAGATTAGTTTCTGCTACTATATTGTAAAAATGGGGGTGTTACACTGAGCCTTTCCTTTCATTTTGTTAAACCCAAATATACGTTGTTTTGTTACACCAATCACCTAGCCTACCCTGTAGTTTCTTTTGTCCATGATCGCGGAGTTGCTGGTTTATTTTGGTTTCACTGCTAAAAGTCGCGGGTTAAGATAGAGAGTATGTGATGAAATTCGGGTTTTGAAGATAATTGACCTCAAGTGGGGGGATACTCGTGTATATATGTGTTTGTATTGTTATTTCCATTTCATTGTATATATGTCTTGCATCAAAAAAAGAGAATAAAAAGCATGCAAGCAAGTGTTTATTATAGCAGATAAAAAAATTATAAATCAGCTTATATTTCGTATTGTGGTAGCATTCCCACCTTTTTCAACTGGTGATGATTAGTCATATCTGTCTTTGTAAACGGGTTGTTCTTATAAACCCGTGTCATTTCTATCTCTCCTTTCTATTTTAAGTCTATATCTATATAATGTGGGTATTGTACATCTCAAGTAGGGGGGGGGGAAGATAGAAATGAGATATTTTGGAGTATTTGGTTATATTATGTGTCAATTTTGCCTAAAAATTTTAAAAAATTCGCACATAATTTTTTGTTCATAATTGATGAAGGCCGAGTTAATGCGTCCGATTTGCCTAGTTTATAGAGATTATGAGGCATTACACTACATTTAATACGCATTAACTCGTGTATTATGAAGACCCCTTGACTTTTAACGTGCAATTTTTGCCTTATGGGATTTAAATGTGACCAGTGACTGGGAGATTATGGACTTAGGAAACTATTTGTTTTGTGACTTCATTTAACACCAATTAAATGTGCATCCCTTCTACCCTTATTATTCTTAATCCTAACCTTTAGCTTATTCGAGTTAAGGAATTGAGCAATCACACGTATCTTATACATGGATTTGGACGAGCATTTGTGGTTTTGTTACCTTTTCTAGAATTTTGGTATTGGTAAAGATTACATTAAAAGGATGATTCACCCTGTAAGCCTTTGTGTTATGTCAACCTATTTGTCTTTTTGAACAGTTGCATCTAGACTCTAGTGGTGGAGATTAGTATCCAAGGCAAGCTTATGATAGAATACTCGCCATGACTGAGCAGTTGAGTGATCACCAAAAATGAAACACATAGATTAGTGAGAGTATAAGTGTGATTCGTTTTTCCTTTCGTGAGGTGCTCGATTTGAAGTTTTCTAGCATAAGGTAATTTTTAAATTCATATCTTTCTAGATAACTTGGGAGATATCTTTTTGAGAATTATTTAAAAGGTTTTACTTAAGGGCAAGCAGAAGTCAAGCGAGGGAATATTTGATAACATCAAATAGTTTATACTTTTATATATTAAACTTCCGCGTTTATTGCCTTTCTTTATATCATTTTTATATGAATTTGGTACTTAATTAATTTATATTTCAAATTCCGGTAATTAAATGTCACACCCCGTCAATGGCGAAAACACTGGATGCGACGATACCATTCATCGCACAAGATACAAGATCATACACTTTATAATTTACATTCATAAAACTGATGTTTTACAGAACTTTACAAGTTAAAATCTTAACATAAGTCAAAACCACGTCCATCACTACCCAGTCCTATTGGGTTACATCTTTTCTCTTTCAATACCAATCACATACCTTTGATTTGACACACCTGAAAATGATACTCGAAAATGTCAACAATAATGTTGGTGAGCTCCTAGGTTTGACCTTAAACCCAAAAGCTATGCCAATATTTCAACAGTAGACAATAGTGCTATATGACAGTGAATATATGCAACCAACCCTAGCATAACCGCTAATCAATAACCATATGTCACTTACGCACCTAAAGGGCTTACCAGCTGGAGCACTAAAATTAGGGCAGCACCACACACAACCTGGGTAGGCGTACCCATCCGCTTCAACAATCACACAAATACTGGGTAGGCGTACCCCTCTAATCCAAACAATCATACAAATACTGGGTAGGCGTACCCATCTGATCCCAACAATCATGCATCACCTAATATTCACATAGCAGTCATAAGCACATAACTTGTCCAAAAAACAAAACCACATTTCGCAAAGATCAATTCAAAACATATCAAAACATATTTAAGTATCATTTTCCCCAAATGGAAAAACCAGTAAAAAGCGGGGCTACGAGAACTCACCTCAATTAGCAATCAAAGCGACCGCACAATCTCAAATAAAGCAGGTTACAATAAATCTCTACGCAAGCGCACAATGTACCCGACAACGACCTAATATATATACTCACTATATCAATACTCGTACAAAATTATCTTATTGTAAAATTGTTCGCCATAACTCATGCAAATCCTTATTTTCATCCCAAAATTCCATTCCAAATTCATATCATTCCAATCTCGTTATCTCATACCGTTAACTCATTACAAAAACCGCCGTATTGTTACCAAGACTTTATCTCGTTATCAAAATTTACCTCGTATTATGGTTGTGTGGTAATTACGCGAAAACGACTCAAAAACACTTGGGCAAAGTGTGATACCAATACAACAAACCCCAACACCCTAAATTTTTGAACGATACATTCAACCAAAATACTCTACGAAAAACTAACGAAAAGGAATGAGCAAGAGCTTAAAAGCCAAAGATAAATAATCCACATTTCTGTAGTCGATAAGTCATATATATTTAAATAAAGATCGATACAACGGTTATAAATAGCAAATATTTAAGAAAACTTCAGAAAATTTCATCTTTCGTATTGTATTAAATTTTCAAGTTAAATAACTATTTATTGTTAAACATTAAATTTTTTTATCTCTTTTTAGCAAAACTCTAAGTATATAATCCTTTCAAAAAAAATTTGACATGACCTGCACGTCTTTATGACTATTCCAAGGTACTAAACCTTTATCCAAAACAATTTTCACAAATCCGACGTTTTTCCGACAAACACAATATCAATACCATTGACATGATTTATTAAACAGTGGCAAAATAACCTCTTCACAATTGACAAGTCCAACAAAAGTCCTCCTCTCAGTCTAACACAACTTTCTATAGTTCATTGACAAGTCCACAAACTTATTTATTTGATATTGGGTCATATTGTCCATCATGGTCCAAAATACTTAGCCTGATAGCGAAACTTATTCCATACTTATTTTTATATACCCCAAAATACAAATCAAACCCAATGAGCCTTAAGCCCATTAAGCCGAATCAATAAACCACCCATATTATGCCACTATGCTTGTTGTAAAAGGATGTTAAGGGTCAAGGGGTGGTAGGGGTGAAGGTCGTGTAGGTAAGGAGAAGGAAGAAGATTTATGGGTTAAACCAGTGTGGTATGGTCAAAGTAGTGATTGGGAGAGGTCAAAGAGTGGTGACAAGGGTCAAAGAAGTGGTGGGAGGTCAATAAGTAGTGCGGAGGAACGTTCAAATAGTTGGGTGGGAGGTCAAAGTGGTGGTGAGAGTAAGAGAGGTGTTGGCAGGGTCCAACAAAATGTATAATTTCAAAAAGAGGTGATGATTTTTTCTTAAAAATAGGTTGTATTTATACAATAATATCAAAATGACCAAAAAAAAACATAAGCTATACTTCTTTTTTCCTGCTCAAAAGCATCAGCAACGACATTTGCCTTCCCTGTGTGATAAAACGAATATCGCAATCGAATCACTCAAGAAACTCTAACCATCGCGATGTCTCATGTTCAATTACCTTCTGATTACGAATATGTTTGTAAACTCTTATGATCAGTGAACACCGTACACTATGGTACCATACATCTAGTGCCTCCAAATCTTCAGAGCGAACATACTGCTCCCAAATTTCCAATCCAAAAAGAGTAATATAAGTTTATTCTCAGGGATCTTAACTAGCTTGATGCATAAGAAATAACATTTTCCCATTGCATCAACACATCGCACCAAACCCGTGATCGAAGCATCGCAGTATACGGATAAAATCATCACTCCTTTGGTAAAGTCCAGAATTGGTGTCCTACACAACTACTGCTTCAATACTGGAATGCTGCTTCTTGTTTGTCACCCCACTCAATGACTTGACCTTTCGTTTGAGTGAGCTAGGTCATTAGTTTCTTGGCGATCTATGAAAACCCTTCAATGAATCGTCGATAATACCCAGCAAGACCTAAAAACTGGCGAATCTCTATTGGTGTCATAGATATGCCCAAACTTTTACTGATTCGATCATGGCTTGGATCCACATGAAAGCCTTTATATCAAATCACATGACCTGAGGCACTGTACCTTGAATACCAAAAATTCACATTTGGAAAATTTTGCATACAACTCCTCTTTCTTCAACAACTCCAATATTATCTTCAGATGCTCTTCGTGCTCTTGCTTGTTCTTGGAATAGATCAAAATATCATCAATAAAGACAATTACGAATTTGTCCAGATAAGGTTTCCCACTGTTCATGAGGCTCCCATAAACACAAGCAGGTGCGTTGGTCAAACCAAACGGCATAACATGGGGAATTCATAATGCCAATCGAGTTCTGAAGGCAGTCATTAAGGATTCTTCTTCTCGAAACCCTTAATTGGTGATAACTGACCTAGTCGATCTCGAGTAGACACTCGAAGAACCCTTGAAAGTTGATCGAAATTAAGTCCATCAATTCTTGGTAGCGATAACGTTTCTTCACCGTTAGATTTTTTAGTTCCGATAACTATGCACATCGTAACGATCCATCTTTCTTTCTTCTTGACGAATAGAACGGAGCTCCCATTTGACGAACTAGGTCTTAATAAAGCCTTTTTGTCGGAAAGCTCTTGAAGGTTTAACCTCCAATTCTATTCATGTTCTGATGGGCCAATCGATCAAGGGCCCGTGCTACCAGTGAAGCAAACCAGGTACTAATCCGAGTGTGAAATTCCAACTTGTCTTGGTATGTGGATAAGACCTGGCAAGTCCTCCTCGAAATACTTTTGGGAAAATTTTGACATCGTATACATTCATCGAGATGCTTCTTCTTTGACTTATCTCCAGTCTCCTGATGTAAAAATGTGCCAAAAAGGACATGTACATCCTTTTAGCATATACTTTCTGGGTCTTTATGCACGAGATGATGTTTAAATCGAGTCGCAGTTTATTTCTACTCGTCTCATGACAATTAAGATTTCGCTCCAAAGGGGAATACAATAAAACGATCTTCTTAGCACAGGTCATAAAACGGCTTGAGTATTTCCGTCACAGTCCATGCAATTATGACGTCATAACTACCCATTTCTACAGCATTAGTCGACGTGAATGATGGTTCAGAAAATTTAACGTGCACCCAGTAATACTTATTTTATACCCAAACTATTCTACCATCAGCAAATTCAAACGTTAAAACCATGATCTAATGTAGTGGTGGCTATAATAATCCAAAGTAACTAAATTGATGTAGACAGAGAAAAAGCCAAACTTCTAATCTGCCACAGTATCAAATAAAAGGGAAGCACAACGGTTATTTAGTCGAGAAAACGACCCGTCACAGTAACGTTGTTGTTTGGGTTTTGCCTGCAACTCCCACTGCATAAGCATGCTACAGCTTTGCCATTTCCATGTTCTGTCCTTCCACTGGGCAGTCCTTCTGAAGTGCCTGGAGCCCACACCAAAGAAAAACGATGGCATTAGTATTTGTGCCCTTGGGCTCTCTCGTTGTTGTTGTTGTATGCGGTTGTTCTTTGTTATTGTTTGTTTGTGGTTGTTGTGTTATTGTTTATTTGCGGTTGTTGTTGTTGTTATTTGTCAAGTTCAGCCATCTCAATAGCCTCTGCATGTTTTTCGGCTTCGATGCCACAACACCTTGAGTAAATCAGGCGGGCAACCCATGCCTGACATACCTTCAATTTTGTGCCCAGTCTCTTCAGGAAACATCAGTGTCACACAGCAATCTAGTTCTTGAAACGTTGGTTGTAAGCTACACATCGTGCCTTTTACTTTTAGATTCCACAAGATTTTTGACACTCAATCTTCTTGAATTCATTCCTCAGGCAATATTTAGTTGTCATCTACTTTTATCAAGGTCAGTCCCAACGTCATATGCATATGCGAACTATTAGTCACTGTCCTAACATGTGATTTACCCATGTTAGAGCAATTCCCAGAAGAGTACTAGTGCAAACTTCACTTGATTACTCACGGTGCCATGTTACTATATGTGAAACACGGTTTTCCATCCTCTCAACCATTGGGTCAAGTCGACCACTTCCTCCGTGCCCCTTGAAAATAAGGTTGACATATACATGAAGTCTTTGATAAGGTGCACTTCCCAAAAGCCGCGTTCCATTCCTTCTCATACCTTTCCTGAGTATGGCTATCATCGCCATATCGGACGTATCACTTGCGGCAATACAACAGTGACACCTGGTCCATCAGGCGCAAAAAAGGGCACTGGTGACCGACGTGTGGTCAGTAGGGTTCTGCTACTGGTGGGAGAGGGTTTTGGTGACTGGCGTTGACCTCGGGTTCACCTTATTGGTGCCATTATCTAATCACAATGAAAACAGTAATACCGTTAGATTTCAAAAAATCTTAACCATAACCCGATTTATACATAATAAATAAAACGAGATCAACAGCACACAGGTGAAATACCCAACAGTATTGAAATTAACAAAATCGACATCATTCATACTAAATTCGATTTCATATGAAAACATAATACAACTATTCCATATAAACATGGGAAAATAATACATGATTGGTAAATACAAACGATCACAACACATAGTTTACAAGAACAAAATAACCTAAAGCCATACAGCCGAGATATACTCGTAAATACTTTAGTAGGCTGTACAACGTAAGCCGAGTCATAGAACAAAAAATCCTAAACAAGTAGCTAGACAAACAAAAGCTCTAATACAGGTCGCTAGCTGGAATAAACCCAGTAATACTTAACATACGTACAGTAGCTACAGTCATAACCCAGTCTAAGAACTATGGCAACTGGCCTCCTCTGGAAGCTCTGCTCTGCAGGATCCTTGCATGTCCCTGCTAGTCTTTGGAAGCTCGATCATACTAGTCCTGAGCTCTACACTATCTAAGTGCATCCACTAACTGTCTCGAGTCTCATGATGGTCTGCTTTCAGCAGATCTGAAATCACCGTCTGTCTCCTACGGTCTGCTGCCTGCAACTCAGCGATCTCGGACTACTGAGCCATGACCGTAGTCCGAAGTGATATGCCCTCGGAACGTACCTGATCGCAAGCATCCATCGACTGTGCCCAAGCGGCACGAGATACTCTTAACCTACCTCCTCCATCCAGAAGTGTAGTAGCGTCCTATGGACTGCCTATCCCTGGACAAACATGATTGACGACGGCTCTAAGTAAGCCGGTCATGTCGTGCATCATCAGCTGAGAATATTGATATCATCCTCCTGGTCAACATAAGTATCCAACTCATTACTCTTTGATATGACCCCCTCCTAGGGTGGTCGGTGCAATCTCCTAGATGGCTCATACAAGGTCAACCCATGTATCCGTAATACCATAGCTAACTCTCTAAAACAACAGGCATCCTGCATCGGCATCTAACATATCAGCCAAATCCCATAAAGGTCTGCCCTAAGCTATGTAGGTCCAACGACTTGCCTATCAGCACCTGCTGCCAGAACTCTCCCCGACTCGATCCAGGACCATAAGTAGTTCGACACGGCCTCTTATGAAGCGGTAAACAAAATCTTCGACATCACAGTCTCATGGAACGAGATGGTAGTGCATCTCTCTGTCTAATCCCAGCAGCTCGGGATCCCAGAGATCCCTCAACATATGTAGGGCTAATGGGTGATGGTGGTGGTATAGGTAATGGTGGAGAGGGTATCTGAGGAAGTGGTGATGAGTATGGAGAGAGAGGTGATGGTGGTGGAGTAGGTAAGGCTAACACTCTCTCAGCAACTTCCTCGGAGAGGAACGGTGCCGGCGCCTGGGTTCGGATGGACATCCTAGCCGTGACGCGATAAGCAATGTATGGGTCCTGGTCAGCTGAATAAGCAACAGCTGCAGGCTCGGCAGGAGCTAAGTGCTCATCCTCTGCATCATCATCATCATCTCCTCTGTCAGCAGGATAGTCGGCTGGATCCTCCTCAGGATCCTCCTCGTCATCCTCCTCTAGGTCCTCCTCAGGGTCGGACTCCGGTATATACCCTGGTGACTGATGAGTAGGTGAGTCAGCAGCAGGCAGTGGCTGCTCCTCAGCCGGGAATACCTCATCGTCTACTGGTAAGAACTCCGGGTAAACAGGCTCCGGAACAAATGGTACATAGATAGGTGAAGGTGGTGCCTGCTCTGGCTCCTCAGGGCCAGGTATGTAGTCCGGCGATGGTGGATCCTGAAAAATAGGTCCCTCGACTCCTGGTGACCCCATGTATAAATCGTCCTCAGATACTGATGTGTATGTAACCGTAGAGTGCTCAGAATCTGACATGATAGTATCTGAAATCAAAAATTAGCTTATATAAGTATATTAATATAAGACTATCATCCTTATATACGTAATATATTATAAACACGTATATCAATTATGCATGTATATAGCCTAACCGACTAATGCAATAATTTGTATATGAATACCCCGTAAAAACCCTTTTGTATGTATGCAATGTTTGAAAATGGTTATAGTCCAGCAAAAACATTTTGACCTGGTTCTCTATAACCTTGGCTCTTGATACCAATCTGTAACACCCCCAAAATGGGTCGCAGCGGAATAAGGATCCGGGGCATGTTACTTCAAGATTAACAGCACAAGATATATATAAGAACGACACAAAAGTCGTTTAGATTGATACATTGGATTTAAATAAAAGACATATTACAAAAGCTTATAGCTTTACTTGTTCTTTATTTAATATTTACAAAAGACGACATAGATTTCCCCAAAACATGATGCACCTAAGTCTTTAACAGTGCAATCCAAAACATAATCCAATGCATCCTTGGCATCTCGTGCCTAATGACCTGCAATCCAAAAGTAATCCAATGCATCCTTGCACCTTGTGCCCTATGACCACCAGAAAACATTGCTTAAAACAGTCAACATAAATGTGGTGTGAATTCATAGGTATTATGTATTTAAATTATAGGACGCAAGACTTTCCTGTGATTGTTACAACATATAGGCAAACAATCACAAAACCAGATTACTATTGCACTAAGCACATGCCACTGAAGCCACTCCTTATAATTAGCTATTTAAGCCAGTTATTTTGCCCTTACAGATGTATGTAACCCGCAACATCCAAGTCCGAACAAGGTCAACAGTTCGATCCTGGTGATAGCTAATCACCCAAACGGGAGGTTAATCCCAAATATATCATTTATAACATTCGCGCATCACATAATGCAATTACAACTACATCTAGTGCAATTGACAATTCATGATACTGGTCTCATGGAGGGTTATCGCTACTTAGGCAAACCATAATCAAAAAACTTTAAACACTTGCATTCCCCAATTTATAAAACAAAGCATGTTTTTCACCCCAAATAATAGTAAATCAGTAAGACTGTAAAAATTGGCTATGAACTCACCTTGAGTACTGATAGTCCAAAATAACACAGATAAAACGTCACACAAAACGTTTAGATGCAACCATTTAAATTCAGGTCAAATAAGTACTGAGTTAATTTAATTAATAAACATTATAAATCCTATAGAGTGTTACATCGTACTATCGTTCGGGCCATCAATAATTAAAGAGGTCATGACATGACGTACGAGATTTAGGACACTTTAAATCGTAATCAACAACTCGTCGATACGCCATCCGAAGAGGCCTCATTATGAAACTCCCTAGTATTATAGCACTTTGATAACCACTAAATATTCTATATAGCATAATCACCGACTAATCATATACTAGTAAAATAAAATTCATAAAGGTGTAATAACGTTTATAAATTTACTTTTGTATGTAAAAATGACCTACTTTGGTCGTTTTAAGTCCCGTTGCTCGCGTTTCATACCCCACGTCTTCGTAGAAAGACTAGTAATCAATACATTACATTTTCATGTGTTTAAGATTCGCGATGACTAGTGTTTTTACTGTTCACTAATACTAGTTTAGTCGTTTAGGTTTTAATTTAGCGTAACTTGTAAGTCGTAATAACTTATAATTCTTTTTAATCCGATTTTAGAGATTCTTTCGAGAACGCTTTGTATTAAAAGATGTATTATATTTTATAAAGTTAATCCCAACTGATAAACTGTATTTACTTTTACTGTTCATAGTTTATAAAATTACTTTTATAAACTTTAATTATCGAAAATGTCGTAGTTTATTCGTTATAGTTCCGTTTTTAGCGATTCTTTCGAGTACGATCTCGTAATTAAAAGTTATATCATATATTAGATGTTTTAAAAATGAAAGTTGCTGTAATGAATAGTAACTTTTATAAAATTAGTTTTATAAAAGTATTTATAGTCGTAAACTCGTAATTAACGTATCTTTTTCGTTATAAATCGGTTTTTCGAGTTTCTTATCATTTTGGAATCGTCATGAGGCGTATTATTTTTATATTATGTCAAAACCTACTGTCTAAAATTCGAATTAAAACAGCCCCTAAGTATTCATGTGTATATCTTTATAAAAACCTTGTTTTATGTATTATTTAATTTAGTAGTTTACTTTAAAAACCCTAATAGCTATTTTTAACATATGTGATACTTATAATAATGTCCAAGATTATCCATAGTCCTTATAAATTCATTGTAACAAGTTTAACAATTTACTTTCCATTATTTTCTTATGTGAAGATTAAGTAATCTTATAAAACCCTAATTATTACCTAAACATGTTTATACTTAAACCATATGTTAACATACTTTTACATTCATTTTTCCATGATATATATAACCATATGACATAAGAATAAGTGCATAAAATCATAAACATAAATGAAAACTCATTTTACATATTAAAAAGTCCTTAGTGGTGATTTAGCCATAATTAACATATAACACATAAAATCATAATAAATAAAAGTATGAAGGAATTAGGAAGACCTTAGGGATGATGTATGAGATGTGAAATGAATGCTAAACCCGTGTTTAGACTCAAAACCAAAGCTTACAAGCTTATAAACCCTAGATTAGGTTTGAAACCCTAATCTTCCCTTTTCTTCTTTAATCCTTGTAAATGGTTAACCAACTCTTGAAACCTTCTTAGAATACCTTAGATATGATGTGAGTATGCTTGTATAATGATAGAAAATCAAGCAATGGATTTAGTTTGGGGAGGGTTTTGAGCCGTGAGCTATTAAGGAGACAAGAGAAGAGTTTTTGTGATTTTTGTTAAGTGTTTATGAAAGGAAGAGTGCATGCATGCTATTTATAGTGAAAATATCTTATTAACCTAACCATGGTCACTTTCTAACCCTTGCACAAGGTTAATTAGCCAAGTGGTTCATGGTGTAAGAGTTGGTTCCCTATGATCTTTGTAATATCTAGATATTTAGGGCCTTAGTCACCAACTTGGTGACTCCTTGGTTCTATCCTTCAAAAATTCGGCCACATATACATATATGTGATGTTATATTGATTATTTTGAGTATTGGGTATAATCGTGGGTATTCGTTTAAGCGTAGTTAGGTTTTGGTGCTTCCGGGAATGCCGAAACGCGTTTTATCGCGAAACGTAAGCATTTTACGTAGCCAATAAAAATAAGATGAACAAAGTTATTAATTATCCTCTAAATAATCATATAACACTTGCTTGATGTAAACATTTAATTGTTTAATGCCCGTTTACATTGAATGATCATTTTTAGTTTACGCGATTTAACTTAACGTTTACAGTTTAAGAGAAAACGCGTAAAACCCTAAAAATAAATTGTGCATTACATAATGTCATACAATGACCTAAAACACGAGGTGTTATAGTCTTCCCCCGTTAAATGAGCCTTGTCCTCAAGGCTTATCACACGGCACTTGACGACGGTGCAGTCTTGGTGAAGAGGTGTGGATATTTCTTCCTGAATTGATCTTCACGTTCCCATGTAAACTCAGGACCCCGCCTAGAGTTCCATCGAACCTTGACAATTGGGACTCGGCTTCGCCTCAATTGTTTGACTTCGCGATCCATGATCTCTACAGGCTCTTCAACAAAATGAAGCTTGTCATCTACTTGCAGTCCTTCCAACGGAACGACTAATGGATCATCAGAATAACATTTCTTCAAGTTGGATACATGAAACGTATTGTGGACCCTGCTCAGCTCTTGAGGAAGCTCAAGCTTATAAGCAATGACTCCAACCTTTTTCAACACTTTGAAAGGTCTGACATATCTGGGGTTTAACTTCCCCCATTTGCCAAAACGTACGACCCCTTTCCAAGGCGAAACCTTTAGAATAACTTTATCTCCTACTTGAAACTCCATCGGTTTACGCTTTAAATCAGCGTAGCTCTTTAGTCGATCGCGAGCGGTTTGAATCCATTGTTTAATCTGGATGATCCTCTCTGTTGTTTCTTGCACTAATTCTGGACCAGTGAGTTAAACTTGTCCCACCTCGGCCCAACACACAGGTGAACAACACTTTCGACCATAAAGTGCTTTAAACGGTGCAGCCTTAATGCTAGCATGATAACTGTTATTGTATGAAAACTCGACTAATGGCAAATGTTTAACCCAACCATTTCTAAAGTTGATTACGCAAGCACGTAGCATATCCTCAAGAATTTGGATGTTTCTCTCACTTTGTCCGTCGGTTTGCGGATGATATGCAGTACTCATATCCAAACTTGTACCCAAAGCCTTCTGAAGTGACCTCCAGAAATTTGATGCGAACCGAGGGTCACGATCACAGATAATTGAAACAGGTATTCCATGCTTCGTGACTACCTCCTTTAGGTACATTCTTGCCAGTTTATCCATAGGATCAGTTTCCCTCATTGGCATAAAAATGGCAGACTTTGTAAGTCGGTCAACGATCACCCAAATAGTGTCATAACCTTGTGATGACTTAGGAAGCTTCGTGCAAAATCCATCGTGATGTTGTCCCACTTCCATTGAGGTATCCTGGGTTGCACTAACAAACCCGATGGTCTCTGATGTTCGGCCTTGACCTTAGCACAGGTCAAACATTTGCTAACATAGGTGGCGATGTTGGCTTTCATATTGGGCCACCAGTATAGTCTCTTCATATCCTGGTACATTTTGTCAGAACCCGGATGAATAGAGTATTTAGACTTGTGGGACTCGTGCATGATCACAGTCCTTAAGTCGCCATAACATGGTAACCAACTCCTGCCATTTAAGCACATAGTTCCATCCGCACGTGGTTCCAACTTTTCCGTTCTAAGTTTCTTCCCCTGCCTTTTTTTCCCTTTTCTTTTTTTTTTTTTGGTTCTTTGAATCCAACCAAATATACCCCAACATCCTCCTTCTTGATGTTCTCCGGCTTTTGTGCTTCAGTCTGAGCTTTCAAGATTTGTTTAGGAAAGATCAGCCATAGTCATCACTTAAGGCCCGATGCCCTTAGTGGTTCTCGTTCCTTCTTGCTCAGAGCTTCAGCATACAAAAATTCGGCCTTTCCCTGGGTGTATCGAATTCGCAATTCGTAATCACTCAGCAACTCCTAACCAGCGTCGTTGCCTCATATTTAATTCCTTTGATCAAGATATGTTGTAAACTTTTGTGTTCAGTGAACACGGCTGCACCTTGGTTCCGTCAGGATAGTGCCTCCAATATTTTAGAGCGGCCTCAAGTTCTAATTAATGTGTCGTATAGTTATTTTCATGAATTTTAATTGCGTGATGCTATAAGAAATCACCTTTTCTCTTTGCATTATCATAGCGGCCCTAACCTTTTTGGAAGCATCGCAGTATGCGTTGAAATCTTTGCTTCCCTCAGGTAAGGCCAGGATTGGTGCACTGCAATCTTCTGCTTTCATACAAGTGAAAAGCTGCTTCTGTGTTTATCGCACAAATCAAACTTGACACCTTCTGGTTAGTTTGGTCATTGACTTGGCGATCTTGAAAACACTTCGATGAATCTTCTATAAGAGGGGCCGGAAAGGCCAAAAAATTGGCGGAATCTCTGTTGGTGTTTTTTGGAGACGCCCTATCTTTGTTTGATGCAATCTTGGCAGGGTCAACGTGATTTCCTTGACTAGTCTTTCCACTTGACCGTAGGAATTGTACCCTGGAAATCCAGTATATCACACTTGGATGAAACCTTGGGCGTACTAATTCTCACTTAGGATGCAATTGCAGGATCTTGCCTTTGGTGGTCTTCTGGGGCTTCGTTCACTGTTGGGTGGTGTTCCTAAGGATGGCAGCGTGGATGCACTAGGTTATATCGTGTCCAGTGTAGGGGAGTCTCTCCGGGGCTGTTAGGTCATGGATTATAGGCGGGGGATGGTGGCTTTACTTATGGACTGGTCGGGGTAGTATGTGGGGTCCGGATCCAGAATTCACACTTGGAGAACTTGGCGTACAATTCTTCCTTCTTAAGCAATTTCAAGATCTGCCTAAGGTGTTCTTCATGTTCCTTCTTACTTTTGGAGTAGATCAAAATGTCATCGATGAAGACAATTACAAACTTGTCCAGATACGGTTTACACACCCGGTTCATAAGGTCCATGAACACGGCCGGTGCATTAGTCAAACCAAAAGACATGACTTGGAATTCATAGTGACCGTATCGAGTCCTGAATGCAGTCTTGGGAATGTCTTCTTCTCGAACTCTCAACTGGTGATACCCTGACCTTAGATCGATCTTTGAATAAATACTCGACCCTTGCAGCTGGTCGAATAGGTCATCGATCCTTGGGAGTGGGTAACGGTTCTTCACTGTCAGTTTGTTCAATTCCCTGTAATCGATGCACATCCGGAAAGACCCATCTTTCTTCTTTACAAACAGAACCGGAGCTCCCCAGGGTGAGGAACTTGGTCTTATGAAGCCTTTGTCCGTAAGTTCCTGTAGTTGCTCCGCTAGTTCCTTCATTTCGGACGGTGCTAATCTATATGGTGCCCGTGCTACAGGTGTAGCACCAGGTACCAAATCGATTCGAAACTCCACTTGTCGAGTGGGTGGTATACCCGGCAAGTCCTCAGGAAAAACTTCAGGAAATTCTTGAACAACTGGCACATCTTCAAGTCGTTTCTCCTTTGACTTGTCTTCGTCTTTGGTTGCGGTGATATTTGCTAAGAATACGTGACATCCCTTCGTTAAATACTCTTGAGCCTTAGTACACGAGATGATGTTTAATCGGGTCCCGTGTTTATTGCTGCTTTCGTCACCACGAACGATTAAAATTTAGTCTCCAAAAGGAATACGAACGATCTTTTCCGCACAGACAATAATGGCATGGTAATTTGCCAACCAATCCATACCAATTATCACGTCAAAACTACCTAGTTCTATGGGCATTAGGTCTATGTTGAAAGGATGATTTAGGAGGTTTAACGTACAACCCTGAATAATAGTGTTTAACCCAACTATTCGCCCGTCGGCTAGCTCGACATTATAATCATGATCTAATACAGTCGGAGTGATAACAATTCGAGAGCTAAATACAGTAGATACAAAACTCCTATCGGCACCGGTATCAAATAAAATAGATGCATATCGGTTATTTAGGAGAAATGTACTCGTGACGACATTGTTGTCCGGGTTTGCCCCTACATTGCCCACGGAATACACCTTTGCCCGAGCCTTGGTATTTCCAGCCTAATTACCCCGGTTGTTGTTGTTCTTCAGTTTTGGGCAATCCTTCTTGAAATGCCCTTGAGCACCACATTCAAAACAAGCCCTCTGATTAGCCCCAGTGTTAACATTTAGGGGACTTCTGCAGTCACGACCTAAATAACCAAATCGGTTGCACTTGTGGCATTTGGGTGCACAAGGACCATCATTGTGATAGTTACATTTGGAACACAAAGGTTTAGGCCCTCCGCATGGTCTCCTATTACCATTTCCTGCGGCATAAGCTCTTCTAGTGTTTTGTCTCTTGTTTAGTTGTTGATTCTGGTTGTTCCTGGCGGTGTCATCAGACTTTCTTTTGTTGTTAGCCTGACGTTCAGCCTAAGTGTTGATCTTCTTATCCATGAGTTCAGTGGCGAACTCAATGGCATCCTGCATAGTTTTTGGCTTAGTTTCCATCACACTGCCATGGATCGTGTCGGGCAAGCCACCGACATATTTCTCAACTTGGTCTATTTCTTCCGGAAACATCCGATCGCACATTAGTGCCAGTTCTTGGAAACGTTGGCTATAAGCTACCACATCGTTACCCTTTACCTTCAAATTCCACATTTCGAACTCTAGTTTCTTAATTTCGCCCCTTGGGCAGTATTTGTCTGTCATCATCTTTTTATGTGTCCTCAATTGCATTGCATGGGCAGCTTTAGAGTAGTGGTCATTAGCATGGGGTTCCCATGTAAGAGCATTTCCTTGCAGGGTACACGTAGCAAATTTGACCTGGCATGCTACTGTACAGTTGCTTATGCTGTAAACAGACTCCATCTTTTCAAACCACTGAGTGAGTCCAACAACTCCTTCAGTGCCCTTGAAGTTCAAGGGTTGGCATTTTAGGAAGTCCGGGTAGGTGCATTCACGAGCAACTTGCACAGGCCTTCTGGCACCCGTTCCTGAAGTATGGCTATCATCGCCATTTCGGGTTGCATCACGTGCTGCCAGTGCAGCTGTAACGCCTTCGTTAATCATTGCCTGAATTTGGGCGTTGGTGACAGATGTAGTGGTATGAGTGTCTGTGACTGGTGTTGGTGTTGCATTTGGGTTTAACCTCGTGGGCCTTCCTCTTGGTGCCATTTTCTTTAAATCACAAGAAAACATACTACTCGTTAGATTTCAAAAATCTTAACCATAACCCGATGTATACATAATAAATAAAACGAGATCACAGCACATGGTGAAATACACAACAGTATTGAAATTAACAAATCGACATTCATTCACAATAAATTCGATTTCATATAAAACATAATCCATCCTTTCCATATATAACTTGGGAAAATAATACATGATTGGTTTAAATACAAACGATCACAACACTTAGGTTACAAGACAAAATAACCTAAAGCCATACTAGCCGAGATATACTCGTAATACTTAGTAGGCTGTACAAAGTAGCCGATACATGAACAAAAAGATCTAAACAGAGTAGCTAGACAAAACAAAAGATCTATACAGTCTGCTAGCTGGGAATAACCCATAATACTTAACAGACTGTACAGTAGCTACAGCCATAACACCGTCTAAGAACTGCTACCGGCCTCCTCTGGTAGCTCTGGCTCTGCAGGATCCTTAGCAGGTCCCTGCTGTCTCTGTAGCTCGGTCATCTGAGCCTTGAGGCTCTTCACTATCTTTAGGGTCTCTACTAACTGCCTCTGCCTCCGATAGTCTGCTTTCAGCAGATCTGTAATCACCGCCTGCCTCCTACGGTCTGCTGCCTGCAACTCACTGATCTCAGACTGCTGAGCCATGACCGTAGTCCGCAGTGACATGCCCTCAGAATGTACCTGGTCGCAGGTATCCATCGACCGTGCCCAAGCGGCACGCGATAATCTGGCCTCCTCCTCTATCAGAAGGGCAGTGCGTCTGTGGAAGGGCCTATCACTGTCCAACCTGTTGACTCGGGCTCTAAGTAGAGCTCGGTCATACCGTGCATCATCCAGATGAGAATATATGATCTCATCCTCTTGGTCAACAGTAGAAGACAACTCAATAACTCTCTGGTTGACCCCCTCTAGGGTGGTCGGTGCTATCTCCTGGATGGCTCCAACAAGATCATCCCATGTATCCCTAATACCATAGCCTAACTCTCTAGACATCTGGCGTCCTGGAGCGGCCTCTAACATATCAGTAAATCCATAAAGGTCTGCCTCAGCTGTGGTAGGTCCAAACTGCCGAGCAGCACCAGCTGCCGAACTCTCCCCGACCTCGCATCTAGGACCAGGAGTAGTACGACACAGCCTCTTACGAAGCGGTAACCACATCTCGGGTATCTCAGTCTCATGAACAGGTAGAGCATCTCTCTGTCTAATCCCAGCAGCTCGGGATCCCAGAGACCCCTCAACATAAGTAGGGCTAATGGGTGATGGTGGTGGTATAGGTAATGGTGGAGAGGGTATCTGAGGAAGTGGTGATGAGTATGGAGAGAGAGGTGATGGTGGTGGAGTAGGTAAGGCTAACACTCTCTCAGCAACTTCCTCGGAGAGGAAAGGTGTCGGCGCCTGGGTTCGGATGGACATCCTAGCCGCGACGCGATAAGCAATGTATGGGTCCTGGTCAGCTGAATAAGCAACAGCTGCAGGCTCGGCAAGAGCTAATGCATCATCATCATCATCTCCAACTGGATGGGAGGTGTGGGGTGAGGAGAGGGTATCCGTCTCTTATACTGGAGGGGGGGTAGGGGGTGATCGAGGTGGGGGGGGATGTGTCGGAGGGGGAGTGGAGTAGGGTGGAGAGGGCTATTGGGGAGTCGGGGGAATCGCTTTAGGTCAATCGATTCTTTTTGGGGGTGTAAATCTGGCTCGTGACGGGAGGGGGTTTGGAGGGAGGTGTGACGTGGTGGGGAGAGAGTGGATGAGGGATCTGGAAAGTGGGTGGGTTGGGGATTTGGATGAGGACGGAGAGGGTAGTAGGCATGTGGGTGTGGACGTGGAGGAGAGAGTGGATGGATGGATTCGGAGAGTGCCCGGGGAGAGGGTATATGAGTTATGGTGATGAGTATGGAGAGAGTGGTGGATGGTGGTGGAGTAGGGGATAGGGCTTAATACTCTCTTCTGCAACTCCTCGGACAGGATATCGGTTTTTTTTTTGTCGGGCTGGGTTCGGATGGACATCCATAGCCGCGACGCGATATGCAATTATGGGGTTCCTGGTCAGCTGAATAAAGCAACAATGTAGGTCGGCAAGAGCTAATGCATCATCATCATCATCTCCTCTGTCCGCAGGATAGTCGGCTGGATCCTCCTCAGGATCCTCTCGTAATCTGCCTCTAGGTACTCTCAGGGTCTAGACTTCCGGTATATTACCTGGTGACTGATGGAGTAGGTGATCAGCAGAGACAGTGGCTGCTCCTCAGCCGGGAATACCTCATCGTCTATGGTAAGAACTCCGGGTAAACAGGCTTCGGAACAAATGGTACATAGATAGGTGAAGGTGGTGCCTGCTCTGGCTCCTCCGGGCCAGGCACATAATCTGGTGATGGTGGTCCCTCAGGGCCAGGTATGTAGTCCGGTGATGGTGGAACCTCAAAAAACAAGGTTACCTCGGACTCCTGGTGACCCCATGTATAAATCGTCCTCAGATGCTGATGTGTATGTAACCGTAGAGTGCTCAGAATCTGACATGATAGTATCTGAAATCAAAAATTAGCTTATATAAGTATATTAATATAAGACTATTATCCTTATATATACGTAATATATATAAACACGTATATCAATTATGCATGTATATAGCCTAACCGACTATAATGCAAAACAATTTGTAAATGATACCCGTAAAAACCCTTTTTGTATGTATGCAATGTTTAAAAATGGTTATAGTCCAGCAAAAACATTTTGACCTGGTTCTCTATAACCTTGGCTCTTGATACCAATATGTAACACCCCCAAAATGGGTCGCAGCGGAATAAGGATCCGGGGCATGTTACTTCAAGATCAACAGCACAAGATATATATAAGAACCGACACAAAGTCGTTTTTATGTGTCGGATACATTGGATTGTTAAATAAAAAGACATATTCAAAAGGCTTTTAGCTTTACTTGTTCTTTGTTCATTATTATTATAAAAGATAACATAGTTTCCCTAACAACATGATGCACACATATCTTTAACAGTGTTATCCAAAACATAATCCAATGCATCCCTTGGCATCTCGTGCCTAATGACCTCCTGAAAACATTGCTTTAAAATGTCAACAAAATTGTTGGGGAATTCATTGGTTTATGTATTTATTTATGCAGTTTTGCGACCATACCAGACCGCAAGATTTTCCGTGATGTTACACTGTTGCCATCAATCCACAAACAGATTACTGGTCGCACTAAGCTCATGACACCGAAGCTCAACCTATATTTGCTATTTTTAGCAGTTATGTGCCCGTACCAGATGTATGTAACCGCAACATCCAAGGTCCCGGACATGGTCAACGTTGTTCCCAAGTGTTAGCTAAACACCAAACGGGGAGGAGGTTAATCCCAATAGATCTGATTTTTTAATCATTCGCGTCTCACATAATGTAATTCATAATCTACATTTTGCAGATTAATAGTTCATGAATATGGGCTCAGGCTATAGCCTATGTATCAACCGTGCGGTCTACCCCCGCCACTACACTTAGATAACCTCACAATAATCCAATATATTAGCTTTCAACAGCTTGACGTTATTTTTATAAACTCCGTAAGCTTATGTTTCCACCCAATCATATCAAATCAGTAAAACTGTAAAAGTGGGCCTGATGAATACATCTTGAGTACAATATTAGACTTAAATTAAATCACCAGATAAAAATCGTCCACGCAAGACAGATAAAAAGCCAATGGACTCTATTTAGATTAATTAAGGCCGAGTATAGATAGTACTGCAGTACTCTAATTTAATAACCATTTAATACAATCTAAAAAACTTATATAGTTAACCATCGGACTATGCGTTAGGTAGGCTATCATAATCTAAAGAGAGGTCATGGCACCATGCACGCTACACGAGGAGTTTAGGACACTTTCTAAATCGAAATCCAACAATGCTCTATCGATACGCCATCGAAGAATGCCTCATTATGAGAACTACCTAGTAATATAGCACTTGTTAACCACTCAAAATTCTATATAGCATAACCACCGACTAATAAGTTATTAGTAAAATAATAATTTATAAAGTGAAAACGTTTAGTAATAACTTTTTCGTAAATACTGACCTTAATTTTGGAGGCGTTCTTAAGCCCGTTTGCTCGCTGTTTTTACGTTCACGTTCTCGTCTAGAAATGACGACTTACAGGCTTCTATTCCTGCCGATCAAAATATTACATTTTCAAGTTCTTTAAAATTTGAGGATGATAGTAAAATTATGTGTGTTCACAATCAGCTCATTTGTCGTTTTTTAGGCTTTAATTGAGCGTAAATTGTAACGCGTAATTTAACTTTAAAAATTTTTTCGGGTTTTAATCCGGATTTTATGGGGATTCCTTCGAGTAACGTTTTTGTCTATTAAAAGAGGTATTATATTTTATAAAGTTGGATGTCCGCTGATTTGCTGAATAGTGATTTTTACTGATCATGTTTATAATATTACTTTTTTTAAACTTTAATTATACGAAAATGTGTATTTACTCGTTTATAGTTTCCGTTTGAACGATTCTAGCGTGTACCGATCTCGAATCAAAAGTTATATCATATTGTTAGATGTTTTAAACTCAAACCTTCTGCCAAGAATAGTAGTTCATACCATCCCCTCCCCTAAAAATAGTTTGTATAAAAGTATTTTAGTCGGTAAACTCATTTTTAAACGTATCTTTTCGTTATAGATCGGTTTTTCAAGTTTCTTATCATTATGGAACGTCATGGTGGCGTATTATAACTTAAAATATCAAAAGCTACTCCCTAAGATTCGAATTAATAACCAGCACCTTATGAATTTCAAGATCGTTAAATTTATCAAAAACATGTTATTTTGTATTATTTACTTAGTAGTATTACTATATAAACTCATTAAAAATAACATTTTGACACTTGTGAGGTTTACTTATAATAAGGTTCAATATCATCCCTAGTCCTTACGTAAATTATTGTAACAAGTTTAACCTTTTACTTTCTTATTTTCAAATGTGAGTTTCAAGAAAAACATTATAAAAACCCAATTTAAAATAAAAACATGTTTATACTTTATCCATAGGTTAACATACTTTTATTTTTACTTTTCCATGATATATAGGATCATATGACATAAGAATAAGTGTATAAATTGATAAACTCAAATAAAAACTCATTTTACATATTCAAAAGTCATTAGTGGTGATTATGGCTATATTTAACATGTAATACATAAAATCATAAGAAATAAAAGTATAAAGGATTTAAGAAAACCTTAGTAATGATGTAAGAGATGTGAAATAAGTTCTAAACCCGTGTTTAGATTCAAAAACAAAGCTTCCAAGCTTATAACCCTTATTCGGTTCCAAAACCCTAATCTTTCCTTTTTCTTCTTATTACTTGCAAATGATGAACCAAAGCTTGCAAACACCTTAGAATACCTTAAGTATGTTGTGTAAAGGGTTGTATAATCTTAGAAAATCAAAGTGTGGATTTTGTTTTAAAGCTTATTTGAGCCGTGAGCTAGGGGAGTGAACAAGGAAGAGTTTTTGGTGATTTATTGCTAAGTGTTTAAGAAAGGAAGAGTATGTAAACATTTCTCATGCATGCATGCTTATTTATAGTCAAAATATCTTGCTAACCTAACCATGGTTACTTTCTAACCCTAGGTTAAGTTAACATGACAAGTTGGTAAAAGGTGTAAGAGTACTTTCCTTTAAATATCTAGATATTCTTTATAAGTGATGACTCTTGTTCTCATCCTTATAAATTCGGCATATATGTGTATATAAGATGTAATTTTTGATTATTTTGAGTATTGGGTATAATCGTGGGTATTCGTTTAGGCGTAGTTAGGTTTTAGAACTTCCGGGTATGCCTAAACGTATTTTATTATGAAACGTAAGCATTTTACGTAGCCGATAAAAATAAGATGAACAAAGTTATTAATTATCCTCATAATAATCATATAACACTTGCTTGATGCAAACATTTAATCGTTTAATGCCCGTTTACATTGTATGATCATTTTCAGTTTACGCGATTTAACTTAACGTTTATAGTTTAGAGCAAAACGCGTTAAACACCCTAAAAAATAAATTGTGAATTTCATAATGTCATACAATGACCTAAAACACGAGGTGTTATAGTGTTCGTCACCACGATCACCTTAGATGTTCATGATTTATATTTATGGTGACATGATCAAATCTGATTAGGGTTTGACGTTATACAATGCTCTTTTACAAAACCCTAATCAATAGATTCTCGTTTGGTGAGCAAGCGAATGCTCAACATATTTTTGTTAAGGTTTGTGGCATGCAACAACAAGGTTCAGTTGCTTGGATGATGGATCATGTTTTTTATTATTATTAATGATTTCATGTGTGCTACATGATGATTAGAGTAAAGTATTCTATTAACACACAACAACGCGGAGCAAAAAGGGGGTTTTCATTTGGTTTTGATGCTGTGTGTGATATACGAATATAGCGCTAATGGATGTCCATGGTTATTAATAAACTGATGTGATTTTGTTTTCATTAGGGCTTTATGAAACTTCGGCTTAAGTGATATGGTTAATTCATGCCAAGTATATTTTAATACATCGCCAATTATTTGTATTATGATGCTCTCGTTAATACTGTTGCTGTTGGTCAGTCCAACTTGTATTGCAGACATTTTTACTGTCAAAGGATGAGTTCAATGCTGCTTGTACGCCGTCTCTGATTGTCACAAGCTTTTTGTGTTTGATGTAAGTTTATTACTGTTGTACTGATCGGTAACAGGCAACAGTACAAAAAGATGGTTACTATTCAGATAGAAGTAGTTTAATACTGTTATAATAGCTCGAATGGATTTAAGCTATTAGCTTCGTCGAGAAAAGGCATCTCGAACAGATGGGTGACTTGGAACATCACAAAGGGTTTTGGTGTTTTGATTTGTTAACAACGACATGGTTCCAGATTAATTTTGGTTTTTTAAATGTTCTTAAGATGTTTAATGGCTTGTATTTGGACTATTTGGATCTAATTTGGCTTACGGAGTTTCTTGGCTATTCTCATTTGAAGATTTGAGTGAGTTTTATGAAGAAGTTTTACTTTATTTTTATCTTGAAATCGGGGTTTGGGTAGGTTGCAATGATATTCAATGAATAATCTCTGCTTGTACACTTTAGTTTATGATTGGTGTCTTGGTTGTATCATATGTTCACGCGCGATTAATCGGCGGTAATGGTTGGTTGAGGAACCTGGTAAACTATAACTTAATGGGTACGGTGTAGTGCTCAGTGTCACATGAAGTCGATGTGTGATAAATTAAGAGGTGATGTGTTTTTTTAGAGGATAGATGATCTTAGGCACCAAATTCTCTACCACGCCGTTCTTCAATCTAAAAAAGTGGCAAGCTTAAGTAACGATAAAAAATTTTTTTAGGGGATTTTACTTCAGTATTCAATGTGGTATTATATCAGATGTTATTTACGTTTACGTATTCAATTACATAGGAGCCTACAAAATTTGGAAGATTTTCAGAAATGGTTAGACATGCATGTGGTTTCAGGGATTAGCTTATGTGTAAAATGTTTAACTCTTTACTTGCATAATCGAGGTGAAGCACTCACGCCCCCCCCCCCCCTGTTCTTTTTTTTCTTTTTTTACTTTGTTTTTTTTTTTTTTTACATAATTACTAGTCATTCGTTTTAATATGCTAGTTTAAGTTATCTACATATCAAGTCCATTTATCTTAATGTGCGCTCTCATAGAGTGTAATATGAGTTGTGATAACTTGTGATTAGAAGTGTAATATTAGTTCGTAGTTGTGAAGATCAAAGTTGCATACTTTAGTCTCCTATTTGATATTGAAAAAAAGGGAAGAAGATTTGATGATTTACAACTTGTAGATCCTTGGTGGAATTGCATAGCTTAAAGGGAAGTTTCATTCGTATATTAACTTCAGGGGAAGTTTGTGCTTATTTAGTTTTGTCATTATCAACTAGGGGAAGATTGTTAGGAATTATCATTTGAGTTGATAAGACAAAACAAGAATGAAAGAATGAAGTCTTTAAAAGACAACGGAGTAAGTTCTTCAAACTGGAGGTGGATAAGATTTCAGAAGATCTCCTTAAAGAAGGAAACAAGAACAATATTAATGACATGCTTAAAAGGATAAAGACAAGTTATTAATGCTATTAATTATTGTTAGGAAAGAATTAATGTTGATTAATGCTATTTAATAGTTTCCTAATTGTATTATTATCTTCCTTTGTAAGTCATGATCTCTCCCTATATAAAGAGATATGATTTAGACTTCTTTAAAGATTTTGAGAATGAATTTCCAGTCATTGTTTACAATGATGCTCTAACGTCTAAATCAGATTTCTTAACTGAACCTACTATAAGTCCTTAACATATCGATGAATTTAATTTGAAAGATGAAAGATCATTGTCAGAATATAATGAAGAGGAACAAAACGTTTTATACTTTAATGATCTATTTCCTTTTAACGTAATTTATCCCGATGATTTAAAATCGGATAAGGACAATGATGATAAAAATCGATATCAAACAGCCTTCGGGGGATATGTCTGTCATACCATTATGTAATGTAATAAATACCGATGATGGTGCCTATGCACATGGGTCAAATAATCTTTTGAAAACAAGTCATGATACATCTAATAAATTTTTCAAAACTAAAACTTTTATCAAGGAATTAAATGTTAATATCGTGGCTTGTAATTATCTTAACAGTGAGATGTTTTTAAATCTTATTAAGAATTTGTATGTGCCATTTGGCATCCCGTTCGACCCCAAGTTGTTTTATAAGGATTGGATTAAATTAGGGCAAGTCTAACTTAAAGACTTTTCTGTAAACAAAAGTGCTTGCCGAGAGACAACCCGAAATGTATTTTCAATTATCTTATAGAGTATGTCTTCCCAGACAGTCCATGCAACGTATTCAATTTATGATACGACATATCTGGCAATCTAACCCTTATTTAGACAGTTTTGTTAATATAGGCTTCAATACGACGTATCCTTGGGTTTGGGATACAGCGTATTGACTACTTGTACATTATTTATATTTGTTTTCCTGTATATTAACCATTGTAAAACCGAGATAGAATTGCATGTTTTGTCTTCTATAACTTTTATGTAGGACCTTGCTGTAAAGAAATTAACGATTTGGTGAGAGCATACTCTGGAAAAAAAGTATGTGTTGTACTTATACGGGCATTCTGACGCCTCTACAACACAATTTTGCTCAAGAACTCAAAATGGAGAATCTTCCCGAGCAAAATATCTGTGCTCACAAAACTCAAAATTGGAGAATCATCCCGAGCAACATATGAGGGGGAGTTCCTCGTTCTAATTTTATTTCCCATTTTCTTTAATTTTTTTTATCTATACAACGAAAACGTTGTATAATTTAAGTGGGGAGGGGGGATGGGAGAATTTAGACCTACTTGTCTTCTTTTTAACAAAATATGCTACATGCTTAAAATTATGCCTAATTTAAAAAAAATTAGCATACCTTTTGTTAAAATTACTAGTTACATGACCTCGCACACAAATAACCCTTAATGACAAATTGTGAGAATTAAAGCCTATTTTGTTTCCAAACGTTTACCCCAAAATTCTATAAAAATTATGAGTGTGGCGGTGATGTAGTGGACTTTAGAACTTGGCTTGGTATATCACTCAAGATAATAATGATGAGTAATATGGATTTAGATTGAGTAACCTATTTTAACTGGTAAATTTTTAGGAATACACCAAAAGCCTATATTTTGTGTTATTAACTAACTACACTGGTTAGTTAACCCCTGTATAACCCTTTGCTTACTCTCACTATAAGAGTAAGAATCCCCTAGACTAACCTGTTGAACCATTCTTGTTTATCACCAAATGTTTATTTTGTTACAACTTTACACCTTAGCCTGCCTTGTAGATTAAGCCTAATAATCAAAGTTGCTGGTTGCTTTTGTGTAAAGTTTTGTATTTCCTGTGTCAAAGTGAAATTTTCTATCTCTGGTTAGGTCGGGAAATTGCACAATGCAATAGGAATGTAGAAGTATTTAGCTCGTGTATTTTGCTATCCTCGCAATTATGTTTCATGTTCGAAGATGAAGGGTTTAAAGAAAAATTATCCGGATAAATTATGATGGTGAAGACGGTGAAATTATACCGAGATTAGTAGTGTATTGTTGAAAAAAAAGAGAAAATTGCAACAAAAAAGAGAAGGAAAAAAATGAAGATAGTCGGTTCGTTGAACTTAAACTGATAAATTACTTGGAGGATCGATTATTCGTTGATACGTGATTAAAATCGACGATGTATAGTTTTGTATAAAGTGGTCGATATCACTACTTGTCTTGTAAAAGTATGTATAAGTATGGATGATTGGGAAGTTGACCGTTATGGAACGCTAACTTAGGTTGTCTTTGTCATTCTATGATCGAGATGTTGGTATATATTTCTGAGTCTTTATCATAGAAATGGTCGAGAAAGTTACTAGTAACTATATACCTTATTTGTTCAGGCTTAATCTATTTGTTTTGTGAATTTTATTTAACAACAATTTATTTCCCTTTCCTAACAATCAACCTTGGGTTTTACTCGAACAAGGATGTGATCGAGCCATGCATGTCTATTCCGTCGTTACGGCCATGTATGCTTGATTCAACTGCCTTGTTGGTTTATTACTTTTGGTGAAAGTTAGAAGATCCATACCTTATATCACTCTACTATTCCTACTCTTTAGCTTATTCGAGTTAAGGTTTGAATTCCGTCATATATGTATATCTCATCGTTATGGGTATGTATGTATGGTCTTTGTCACCTTTTCTGGAATATTGGTATCGGTAAAGTCTAGGTAGAGTGATCCAACCCATTAAGCCTATTAACCTAATTTACCTTTTTAAACTTGTTACTCCTTAGCTCTAGTGGTGGAGATGTGTATCTTTGCCAGGCATATGGTAGAAAACTAATCACGACCGAGCAAATGAGCGTACCTATTAAATGTTACACCCTAGATTAGTTGAGTGATCTAAGTATTTTCATTTCCATTATTTCGAGAGGTATGCCATGGTTTTATGTAATGTGATTAAATGAAAGAATGCTTAAAGGAAAAAAATCTTTAACTTCGGTTAGGATACATTTTCAATAAATTTCTAGAGTCTACTTGAGGAGAAGTAAGATTCAAGTGGGGGGATATTTGATGACATCAAATAACGTTACTTTTATAGAATCATTTATCCCAAGTAAATTACCCATTTTATATAGTTATTGCAAAGAATCGTTACTTAATTGCTTAAAGTTGTTAATTGCAGTAATTATGGAGTACAATGTGAAGACAAGCTAAAAGGCGTGCATTTTGGATCTTAAACGAAGATATTTTGAAGATTGCTTATTCTGACTACATACGCCATATCCAGCAAAGAAGATACGGCGTATCTGCCCCTAGACTTCACAAGAAACCGCGTATGTTTAATGCCTAATACGACGTATCCTGGTGATACAATACACCGTATCCAGCTGGTCATCAGTCAAAGATCCTGCAATAAATTTGATTGACGACAGTTATTGTGATTGATGACGAACATGGTGCGTACTCCAAGGAATTCAAACCTTATTCAATACGGTGTATCGACTCTTTTTTAAGAGCCTATAAATAGAAGACTCAAAAATGAGTTTTTAGTGTGCTTAATCATATTCTCTAAACCATAAACATAAAAGGTCGATTTTCTAAAGAAAAGATGAGCAACAAGGTCAAGCATCGATACATAATTCCATAGAAGACACCGTGTAATTCTTATACTCTAATAATCATTCGTTATCATTCGTTTAACTCGGTTAGTTTACCTTGGTTGTTTGATTATTTCTGTATTATTACAATGATTATGGGCTAATACCCTAGCCATTTTAATGAAGATTCAATGTTTGGTTTGTTTAATATCGATTGCTTAATTTATCGTTGGAATTTAATTATGTTTATCAT